>JAOXOE010027931.1:0-17212 GCA_028565055.1 Phoeniculus purpureus | reverse complement strand
TGAACATCCTGCCATTGAAGTTTGAAAGTCTCCAAAGAAAGAGACTCCACAACCTCTCTGGGGATCATGTTCCAGTGTTCCATCACCCTCACAGTAAAGTTGTTTTCCCCTGGGGTGGAACCTCCCCTCTTCCAGCTTGCACCCATTGCCCCTCATCCTGTTAAAGGGCACCACCGAAGAGACTGACCCCTTTTTATTGACACCAACCCTTCAGATATTTGTAGACATTAATAAGATTCCCTCTCAGCCTTCACTTCTCCAGACTAAACAATCCCAGTTCTCTCACTTGAGAGGTGTTCAAGTTCCTTAATCATCCTCATAGCTCTCCGCTGGACCCTCTCCAGTAGATCTCTGTCTCTCTTGCATTGGGGAACCCAAAACTGAGCGCAATGTGCTCCAAGCACGGTCTCATCAGATCAGAGCAGAGGGGGAGGAGGACCTCCCCTGACCTGCTGGACCTGACGCTTTTCTTTATGCACCCCAGGAATCCCACTAGCCTTATTGGCCACAAAGGCACACTGCTGCCCCACGGATAACTTACTACCCAAGGGCAAAAAGGAGAACAGCATGTGACCAGTTTACAACTCTAACCCCAGCAAGACACCTGGGAGATCAAGAACAGTAGGAGAGGAAAATGGAGGTGGGGGGAATGGCATCAAGGGGGTTGCTTGCACAGCACTGCCTGGAGAAGCCACCGAAGGCCAGTTTCTCAGCAAGATGTCCTTGGATGTATTTCATTCAAAGGTCTGCTACCAGCACTGCTCTCAAGGCTGTTTAAAGCAAGGTGCTACCACCCTCAGGGCACCACAGAGCCTGGCCATGCCTTCCCCAGTGGAGGCATCATCAAAAGCAGGGCTGCCTCCCACACTGTGCCACAGCGCATCACTTCCAGCTGAGCTGGCATCTACTCAACACGCTTCCCACAACACGTGGATGCATTTGGGGTCATTGTAGGCGGGGAAGAGGGACAGATGCTTGGCACAGCTCCCTGTGCTGCACAGCACCTTAGCACTGAGACAGAACACTACTAGCACACAGGGCACGAGTCTAGAAGCTGGTTTTGCAGGGGGCAAACCCCACCAAGCCAACACGTACTTCTCAGTATTGGCCCTGCAGCTCCTTCCAGCACATCCCTCGCACCAAGACAACTCAGTCTGGGCAGCAGGAAGCTGTTTAAATGCAGGACTCAGCTGGGAAAGCATCTGAAATCTTTCTGGGGCTCAAGCTGTGTCGTTAGGGTATGGGGGCTGTGACCTGCTGTAGAGGCTGCAGGCCAGGGTGGGAGCACCATAAACAGTACCCCACCACCTGCAAAAGCTCCAGTGAGGCTGTGTCTGGGCAGCCCCAGGCAAGCCTGGCAGCAGTGAGGCACAAGAAACTGCCCCAGGAATGGTCAGAGAGCAGTGCTGAGCCCTCAGTATGGGAATGAGAGAAGACCTTTACCACCTTCCCTTCTCTGATGCTGCAGTGCCAAGCTGCCCCTGCTCCAGCAACAGGCACCCCCTGCCACTGGTGCTCTCCCAAAAACTTTGCTGGTGCCAGTGAGCCACCCTGAAACCCCTCCTGGTTGCTCAAGTGCTCGTATCTCTCGCCCCCACCACTTACTACACCCCGTCTTTCTGCTACTCCCTTACCTCCACACGTATGAACAACCCGCCCGTCAAACGAACGGGGTGGCAGAGCGTTGCCCAGGGCCAAGGAGCGTGGGCAAGTGTAGACAATAGGGCTGCCCAGCCTGTCCTGGCAGGAGCAGGATGTTCTCAGGAGCAAACAGGGGTTTTGCTATCGCAACGGTGAAGCAAGTGATACTGCACCTCCCCGACGAGGAGCTCAGTCCCTCGCTTGGCATCGCAGAGCATCCTCCTAGGAGACCGTGACCAAAACTCTGCCTTTGTACCTTCAAAATGGGGCAGGGGAGGATTCACTGGGAGAGGCCCCTGCGTGGAGCCTGTTTTAACAAGCCGTGTCGCCCCAGGAAAAGCTCTTGGACAACCGTGGTTCCGAGCAGCTCGTCTGCAGCACCTTGCAGCTGAGCTGGCAGCCTGAACAAGCGGGAGAGACAGGCGTTAGGGAGCACAGTCAGAGACCGGGGGGAAAGAAGGACCAGAGGAGCCGAGACAGCCGGACAGCAGAGGCTTGTCTGCTCCGGGAAAAGGGGAGCGTGTGTGCGCCTGTGAGCACAGGGCTCATCAGAGGAGGGGAGCAGCGGGGATGTGCTGCAGCCAGTACAGCGAAGCCGCGCGGCACAGCGGGCTAGAAGCTGCAGAGCTCATGCCCCAGTCCGTAGGCACCCACGAGGAAACAGCTCAGGGGGTGCACCCAGCGCGCTCCTGCACACGTTAGACAGCGAGAAGGGAAGGTTGGCAGGGGTGCTGTGGAATAATTCACTCTGAACCAACTCCAGGAGCTTTAGAACCTGGCTGATACCCAGCCAGCCCGTCAGCGTAGCCGAGCTCTATCCGTTCCTCAGGCCTGGCATCTTTGAGCTGACGCGTGAAGAGCAGCATCTCTGGGTCAAGGTTTCCAGCCTTCAGAAAACAAGGCTTTCAGGGAGCAACGTACGACCTGTAGCAGCACAAGGAGAGCGGCGCAGCGCGTCGACGTGAGCGCCAAGCCCGGCGCTGCCTGCAGCCGTCGCGCTCTCGCTTGCTGAGGTGGGAGGTGTTTTCGCATCCTCCGAGCCTCGCTGTGGTTTGAGCAGCGGTGCTGTTCCCCTGAAAACTGCACCGTTCAGGGAGCACGTCAGGAGAAAAGCCGCCCAGCCTGGCTTTGGCCCCGAATTGCTGGGTGTTTGCCATATCTGTACGTTGTCTGCTCCGCAGAGGAGCATGCTGCTGAGCACACGTGCAGGGCAGTTGGACTAGATGACCCTTAGAGGTCCCTCCCAATCCAATACATTCTATGATTCCACGTGTGGAGTGCGGGGAGAGAACTTGGGGCAGCAGGGAGGGCGGTGGGATGCAAACGGGAGAGATGCCACACGCTGAGCAGGGCTCTGCGCTCTCCTTTCATGCCACGGAGCAGCCAATTCCCAGGAAGATGAGAGCAGCTCTCAGGGTTTGTGCAAAAGAAAGGGAGGGAAAGAATAAAAGGCTGAAAGATAAAAAAAAACCTACCAAAAAAGGAGAAGGAAGAGCCGAGAGCAGACACAGGCTGTGCACAAAACAGTTGGTCCCAGGTGCCCTCTCCTGGTCCTGCTGAGGCAGGTTTCTTCTAGGACCAGACCAAAGCTGTGGTCCTGGCACCTCCCTGAGGCTAGGAAGGCTGAAGCAAGGTGGAAGCGCCTCCTGGAGGTCCTACAATGACCCCAAATGCATCCACGTGTTGTGGGAGGCGTGTTGAGTAGATGCCAGCTCAGCTGGAAGTGAGGCTAGGAAGGCTGAAACAAGGTCCTGGGCAGTGGATAGTGTCTGCTGGGCAGGGGCTGGAAAGGCAAGTGGTGGGTGTCCTCAGGACCCCAACATGATGTTCCTGGCTCAGTCCTGCAGCTTTGGTAGAGCACAGTCACGTTTTGGCAGCTCTCACCAAAACCAGTGTTCTATGAGCTTTGGGGCTTTTCTTTTCCCTCCATGATTTTCTCTCCAGGACCTTCCTCTGCTCACCGGTAGCTTCCACTGCTGAAATTCTGCAGCCTCCACAGCTGACATCATGAGCTAGAACAGGTAGCCGAGGGCAAGCAGGGCCTTACACAGCAGAGTAATTAAGAGCAATTAAGGTAGGAGTCCGTTAGACTTCAGACACTTACTGTAATTAAGCACTTGTAACCTACACGTTAATGTGCTTCCCAGAAAGGACTAGGAGAAGGGTAGAGGAGCGCAGCGTGAGTGGGCACCAGCAGAGATCCTTACCTTCACAACCGTATTCCCTTGGGGACACCAGCCAAGATCACCCTCACATGATTCATCTATGGAAAGATGAAGGACTTTGACTTAAACCACAAGGAGCCCCATGGAGAGGACAAACTGCGCTGGGAAAGGCTTCGTCTTGGTATAAGAAATGCATTTTTTACAGCGAGAACAATCAGCCACCGGCACAACCTCCCCAGGGACGTGGTGGAATGCCCATTGCTGGAGATTTTCAAAGTGCCACCGGCCGGGTTGCCAGACCACGTCATCTTGGCTCCTTCTCTCACGAGAGGTTGGACCAGAAGATCTCCGAGATCAGTACTAGCCTGGGCTGCTCTGCAGTTGTGTTTAACACACAGTTAAGAAATACCTGCATCTTTAGAAACAAAAAACACCCCAGTGCTTCTCACGTGGGAGACTGCTTTCGGTTCCCTGTTGCCCCCTGCCTGGGCTGCAGCTGATGTTCCAGTTCCTCTGCTGGAATTAGCAGCAGCTCAGCGCTCCCTCAGCTGCGTGAGGGATGAGGAGGCACTTACCGGACAAAGCCATTAGAGGCCAGGAAGGACATAAGATGAAGCCACAAGGTGCTATTTGTACCTCTGCCCTTCTGCTGCCACTCAGCTTTGGACACATCCCAAATGCTGAGCCCATGACAGTGGGTTTTGTCTTCTGCAAGACAAGTCATCTCCGTGTAGCCTCCGGGAAAATCCCAGGCAGACGGCGGGGAGGTTCACCACGTGCTGTCTGAGCGGCACGACACGACTGAGCCGCTGCAAGAGGAACCAAAACTTGAACCTGGTTGTGATGGAGATCACAAACAGAAAGCAGGGACCGATGTGGTGCTTTGAACACAGATAACAGAAATCAAGGGTTGAAGCCTCTAGCCTCGACTGTCCAGACCTCCTTGAGTGCAGACAAGACCCTGGTTAGATGGGCAATTAACCAGTACTCTGTGTGTGCATTGGGCTGGGCAGGAACAAAGCACACAATACTGAGGGGAGAGGTCTGTGAGGGCCAGCTGAGGTCCCCGAGGTTGGATGAGCCTTCAAGCCTCGCCAGCAGCATACAAGCCTGGTAAAAACTGGGTGTTGAAGCCGTAGCAACAGCAGCTTTTCCACTGCCTACTCTAGGGAAGAGACTTAGGGCCCCCAAACACTCACAGACTCGTTAGTCAGGGTGTAAATTAGCACAAGGAAGGAGTAAAAGGGCACAGAGCCATGGCCAGGCTGTGCTCGTGTTGTCCCACTAGATGACAGCACCAACATGTTCTTGTGCACTTCACACCAGGAAGGCTGCTGCAGGCAGGGCACCTGCTGCCTCCGCTTCTTGTCCCTGTAGACAGCTGGTAGCGCAGCTGAACAGGGAACTTGAGCCAAACCATGAGAGGCAGAGCTTTGTGTAGGATCTGCTAGGTAGTTCTGTGCTGTACACTGCCTTCCCTGCCTAGAGGTGTGCACCAGAAGCTGCTAGCCGGTGCTGCGTGGAAATAAAGGATCCCTCGACTGCCATCGTCATGCAGGCTCCCAGCCCACAAATTCCCATTCTCCTCCAGTGAGACCAAGCAGCTACCAGTTCCCTGAGCAGCAAAGGGGCTAGATGTCCCTTGAGCGTGGGTCCAGCTTTGTGTCCCCTCCTGCAGCCATGTGGTTCACCAGCCAAGGCAGAGACTGTAGAGCAGGATAACTAGAGCTGGAAAGGGCCAACTCGAGTGGTTAAACAGGCACAGCACAAACCCCCCCCCCATGTGAGTCCCCCCAGGAGACATCTTCCATGGTATCTTTTAGGGCAGGACACCTATGGTGGCCCACTCAGGGTTGGACCACGCTAAGAGCTGACCCTAAAGGGGTGGTAGCTGCGTCCAGCTTGCCAAAGCTGCCAAGAGACCCATGGCAGAAATCCTCGACCTGGGCTCCAGGATGGAGCCACGGCATTTGCAACCTTCTGAAAACCATTATTCTGCACTAGTTCTCTTCTCAGAGCTTCAGAAGCGCATGTCCTTCAAAATGTCAAGAGAGGGCAAGTGCCAACAGTTGCTGCCGCTTCCCATGTGTGTACATATGGCGAGTGAGTGGAGATGTCTCTTGGGTGCCTGCCGGTAGGGGTGCAATTTTTCATCTCTAGATAAGACATCATGCCTGCATTTGCCTCGGGTTCTCCATCACAGATGTTCTCCTCCAGCACAGATGCTTTGAAAGAAAGGAGGTTCACAGCTGCTTCTCATACAGTTCCCATCTTGAAGTCACTCTCCTCACTTGTCAACATCACCTCTGTCCCTGTGGCTCTTCAGAGCTGTGATTTGGTGGTTTTCCTGAAGCTGACACAGTTTTCCTGATGTGGTGTTCCCGACAGTGACAGAGAGGTCTACCATAGGCAGTGTTTTCTGCTCAGAGATGGACATATCCAGCCTCTTTCCCCCAGAACATACCCCAGGCAAGGCACCCCTCTGGTACAGGGGTACCAACGGAGACAGGT
Source organism: Phoeniculus purpureus (assembly GCA_028565055.1). Lineage (NCBI taxonomy): Eukaryota > Metazoa > Chordata > Aves > Bucerotiformes > Phoeniculidae > Phoeniculus > Phoeniculus purpureus. The sequence goes on along the minus strand of JAOXOE010027931.1, from coordinate 10,895 downwards.
GGGTTGGGCAAGCATGACCGTGATAAAAGAGTGCACTTTAACAGCAACAGTTGATCTCAGCAGCATGAGACCAGGCAGCCCATGTGTGACCTGGATGTCTGGTAAAGAGAGAGGGTGGGAACACCATCTATTTCCATCATCTTTTCCTAAACAGACTTTCCTTTGGAAGATCTCAGGTGCTTAGAACTTCTAAAAAACGATAGGGACGTGTTCCTGTGCGACTTGGTCTGTGGCAGGGGGATTGGACTAGATGGTCTTTTGAGGTCCCTTCCAATCCCTAATGATTCTGTGATTCTGTGTCCTACACTCAGTATTTAATATCCACTCCAGGACTTAAAGACCCTTACAGGTCACTTGCTGTCCAGACACTTTTCCTTCCCGTCACTGCCTTTGTGAGAAAGCACGTTCCTCAGTTCCTCTGGCGAGCTTTTGGCTAAGCCTGTGGGTGTTTTTAATAGCTAAAAGAAAACTAGAGTCTGGAGGAACTGTAAGCTCAGCAAAGCGGCGTCAGAAGCTTTTCCTGGTGTAGTTTGGGGTTTGAGACTACTCAACCCTCTGCTGTAATAGGAACCACATCCTCTGGCATTCATTCCTTGGCTACTGAAACCGCACTGAAGCCCACTGAAATGGAAGCTTTGGCTACTTACAGAGCCCCTTGCAGTCACCCTCGTGTTGTCCAGCCTGCTGGTGGGACCGCGGTGCAGACAGCCCAGCCTGTCGCAGCCATTCTTGGAGACACAGCTCCCTCAGGCGGTACAGAGAGCTGCCGAACCTCCGGGAGAGTGAAAACGGAATAGAACAGAGAGATGCCGGTGTGAGCTGATACCTACAAGAGGAGAAACCAGGACCCTGCCCCAGCAGGAACACGGACAGGAACATCACAGTAGCATCCCAAGCCTGCAGACTGCCCTTGCTCTAGCCACCTGCCTGATGCTCAGGGCAGGGAGACCCACTGAGGGACAGGACACATCAACGAGAGGTCAGGCAAGTCCCCAGCCTCCTGGCCTCTGTCACAGAGCAGGGACCCCAATGATCTCCTGTGCAGCAGGATCCTCCAGAAAGTACTTCCCAGTGAGTGTGACAGAGCACTGGAACAGGCTGCCCAGGGTGGTTGTGGAGTCTCCTGTGTGACTTGGTCTAGGTGCTCTGCTGCGGCAGGGGGATTGGACTGGCTGATCTTTCGAGGTCCCTTCCAATCCCTCATGATTCTGTGATTCTTGAAAAGGCCACGCAGCATGTCGCCCTGGCCCTCAGCAGGATGCTTCACAGATGAGGATGCCTAACCCACCTTTGAAGCCTCCAGTGCTGGAGATCCTCTCTCAAAAACCCACAGCAGTGCTTCATTTTAAAAACCCCTGACATAGAGCCTCCCTTAGTGCGATTTAAGCCTGTGGTTCCTTACCCTAAACACAGCAGAGGAAGTCAAACGTTTACTCCTTTGCCACACAGATGCTTCAAGGCTCTCACGTCTCCTCTGCATTAGATGAGACCAATTTTTTCAACTCCAGACAAGCCTTTAATCACATACAACCATTTGCTGATCCAGGAGGTCATGCACATGATGCTGCAGGCAGAGGGTTGTCCTGATGTGTGGCAGATGGAAGATACATGCAAAACCCTGTAAGATCCTTAGCACCACGTTGTCTCACCAGAGCTTTATCTTCTTGATACAACCCCCCTCCCCAAAAGCAAGAAGACAACAAGGTGTGGACCACAGAAAGGTTTCGAGGCTCGATGCTCCGTGCAGTGACATGGAGACACCTGAAGAAAAATGAACTCAAATATCAATGTCCATCACCTTGAATCTCCTCCGCTGGATCTCTTCATCTCCATTCGATGCTCTCTCTAATTCTGCACAACAAAAGCTGCTGTTTCATAGCTGAGCATTAGGCAAGGCTGGGCAGGAAACTGTTGGAAACCTTCTTTGCCCGGTGACAGTGGAGCAGAGAGACCACTGTCCCTCCAAGGGCAGAAACTCAGACGATGTCTCTCAGCTGGTTTGCAGTCCGATGCTGAGTGCGGGGCTTGGGGCGTGGGGGTGACAACTGCTGCTGCACAATGGGCTGTGGCCGTGGCCGCGGCTGCTGCCGTGGGGTGGGATTGCGCGGCGGCTTAGGGGGCTCTCGCGCCGTCACCCCGCTGCTCACCTGGCGAGCCGGCGTCATTTCCTCCTCACCTGCGAGCAAACAACGGGAACCCATCAGTCAAAGAGCAGAAGTTGGACAGCCACGGAAAAAGTGAGTTGCCCAGCTGGTCCTACCTGGAAGGGCACCGTCCCTCTCAGGAACAACCAGAATCACCTCTGCCTGTGCAGCTTGGGCAAACCCAAAAGCTTTTTGGCTGACAGAGCTGTGGTCAAGGTACCTTGACCAAGGTACCAAGGGGGCTTTTGGTGCAGCTCTGCCTTCTCTGTGTTGGGGAAACTGGTTTTGTTGGGGAGGCTCTAGCAATTTAATAAAGCAAAGGAACACTCAGATGGCCGTGTGCTCACACTAGCACCATGCTCGTGAGCTGTAGCAAGGGCAAGCCTTCTGAGATGGCATCCTGGAGACTGCACTGTGGTGCTGCCTCTCTCCCAGTGAACAAAGGAAAGGCTTGTCTGTTCTTCATGGTTGTAACTTCAGGGGAAGCAGTAAGGTCGTCAGGCACACTAAGGTCTGGTGAGGTTGCAGTCTTCTCAACGACACAACTAGCCCTGCTCACCCCTATTGTGAACCTGACCACTGGCACCTTTGAGGTATCTGCTGGGGTTTACTTCAGGCATTGTCATCTTTACCTTGACAAAGACCACTGTGGTGCACCAAGAAGCTTTTACTCCCATGCTGCAACTCAAGAAGTGACACACAGAGCCCAGCTGTTGAGACCAGGAAGCCTGACACAGAGGGTGTGGGCAAACCTTCAAACAAGCCCTGACACGTTGACCTTCCTTCTGCTTCAGCCTCCCCTTCTAGATGGGCCAGAGGACTCTTCTTGAGAGGTAGGTCAGTCTCCTCTGTCCAGCCAAACTGAGAGTGATGTCCAGGTTGTAGTTCAAGGCAACCAGTCTGTCAAGACTGAGTCAACTCTCAGAGGAGACTCTGGCCAAGTATTTCTTGAAGAAGCTCAAATTTTGAACAGCTGATAAACTCTCTGACCACTCTTTAAGATCTCCACTCTTTAAAGTTCCCCAAGTTGGGCATCCAGTGTTGACAGGCCTCCAAGGACATTGCTTTGCTGAGGACAAGTCCTGTGAGATGCCGAAGGAAACTCACAGCCCTTCTCCCCCCTTTCTACTAACTACAATTTTTACAAGCACAGAATCACAGACTGTCAGGGACTGGAAGGGACCTCGAAAGATCATCTACTCCAATCGCTCTGCCACAGCAGGATCACCTAGACCAAGTCACACAGGAACATGTTCAGGCAGGTGTTAAATGTCTCCAGAGAAGGAGACTCCACAACCTCCCTGGGCAGCCTGTTCCAGTGCTCTGTCACCCTCACTGAACAAGTTCCTTCTCAGATTGATGCGGAACCTCCTCTGTTCCAGCTGTTCCACTTGTCCTATCACTAGATGACACAGAGCAGAGCCTGGCTCCATCCTCCTGACACCCACCCTTCACGTATTTATAGACATTAATGGGGTCACTTCTCAGTCTCCTTTTTTCCAAGCTAAAGAGACCCAGCTCCCTCAGCCTCTCCTCCCAAGGGAAATGTTCCCCTCCCTTCGTCATCTCTGCAGCTCTGCCCTGTGCTCTCTCAAGCAGTTCTGTGTCCTTCTGGAACTAAGGAGCCCAAAACCAGACACGACGAATGATTTCAAGGATCCATTTAAATTTAATGAAGAAACTTTACTGGCAGGATATCTAACTGTGTATTGTAGCCCCTCCACGATTTTTAGCCTTGTTGGAGTTTTAGAGGAGCAGTTCTCTCCCCATGAATAAATACAAGGTCTTGAGAACAAGAAGTCCTTTGTCTAAAGCCTGCATCACAAACTGACACTGTGAAGGGCGGCCAGTCTGCGGAGATTCCCTCTATGCCCAAGCCATGCCACTGCCTGTTCTTATTGCCTGTTCTCATCATGTTGCCTATTCTTGGGGAGCAAAGCTTTGAAAGCTGGAGGACACCAATGGTCCTGCATTGTTACATGAGAAGCTACCTGCTGCCCTGTGATTCTGTGCTTTAGAATCATTATGGCTGGAAAGGACCTCCAGGGTCATCGAGTCCAAGCTGGAGAGCCCACGGGGCTGCTGTCAGAGAACACAGAACACCACAGAACACCAGGGATTGGAAGGGACCTTGAAAGATCATCTAGTCTAATCCCCCTGCCACAGCAGAGAAGCAACATCAAGCCCCCGAAACACTCACCGTTACCTTCAGGCCTTTTTGCCTTCTTCCTCCTGATACAATAAATAAGCGACATCACAAAGATGACAAAGAAGACGGCGCCTCCTGCTATGCTGAAGATGAGATGGAGGTCCAGCTGGCCTAGTTAAAGGAGTGAAAGAGGATGTTAGAGGAAAAGAAGTGATTGATGTCCACAGCATCCACCTGGAACGTCGTGTTTTCTTGCATTGGCTGTTAAGGCAGCCCCAGTGAGAGCGGCCACCGTTTGCCTTTTCTCTGCACACAGCAGCAATCTGCCAGCCTTCCCTGTGAAGAGCTTTGATTGCTCCCTGGTGGATCCCTGCAGAACATTGAGACCAGAGGATCCACATGTGCCAGCTCGTCTTAGTTAAGTTACCACAGACGCCCTGTTCCTGCTGGCAGTGGATCCTTTTAAGGACAAGAAGCGTTCGGGCAGCGCTCAGCATCTAACAAAAATAAACCTTCTGACCACGTTGTGCTGAGACTAGCTCGGTTCTTTGTATTTTGCCACTTCCTCTTCCATTTTTTGGCTGTACACAGACCAAAAAACAACGGTGGGGAGGAAACGAACAGAGTCAAATATGCCACAGTCTCGGAATGAGAGGTCAGTTTGCCTGGGGAGCAAAAATTGAGATGAGTGCTCCTTGATCTGGCCAGAGAGGTTTCGCTGGATGATGGCCTTCCTTCACCATCTCCTGCTTGGCCTGTCCTCCTGGCATTCATGGGGACACACAGCTGAGCCCAGCAGAAGTGGCGTCTTGGGGAGCTCAGCTGTAAAAGGGAGGACACCACTGGTCGTGCACAGTTATGTAAGGAGCTGTCTGATGCCCACGTTGGGTGTGCCTTAGAATCATAGAATCATCCTGGCTGGAACGGACCTCCAGAATCATCAAGTCCAGCCCTCAGCCCAACATCTCAATGACCCCCAGACCATGACCTTAAGTGCTCCAGCTATTTGGTTTTTAAACACCACCACGGATGGGGACTCCACCCGCTCCCTGGGCAGCCTGTTCCTGTACCCAACCACTCTCTCAGGAAAGAACTTCTTCCTAAGATCCAATCCAAACCTCCCCTGAAGCAACTAGAGGTCATTTCCCTTCATCCTATCATTAGAGACCAGCACCAGCCTCACTACAACCTCCTTTTAGGTAGTTGTAGAGAGCAAGAAGGTCTCCTCTCAACCTCCTCTTCTCCAGACTAAACAACCCCAGTGTTCTCCAGACCAAATGACCCCATGCCTTGCCTGCTGTGGCAGGGGGATTGGACTAGATGATCTTTTGAGGTCAATCCCTAATGTTTCTATGATTCTATGAACTTCCAAGGTCCCTTCCAATCCCTAATGTTTCTACGATTCTATGAACTTCCAAGGTCCCTTCCAATCCCTAATGTTTCTATGATTCTATGAACTTCCAAGGTCCCTTCCAATCCCTAATGTTTCTATGATTCTATGAACTTCCAAGGTCCCTTCCAACCACTAATATTTCTATGATTCTATGAACTTCCAAGGTCCCTTCCAACCACTAATATTTCTATGATCCTGTGGTTTCTATGATTCTATGAACGTCTCACTCATTCACCCCTCAGCCAGCCTGACCTCCGTGGCAGGTTGCAGTGGCCCCCAGCAGACTTCATCCCTGGTAGAAGCAGTGTGCCCTGGGAGCCCCTCTGTCATCCACAAGGCTCTTGACTCCATTAAAAACTGTCTCTGCTCTTCCAGTGACCCCCACACCTCACCGAACGCAGGGGAACACACCACGGAATGGAGGAGAAGATGGGGATCGCAGCCCACCTCACATCCCACTGCCTCAGCTCGGTCTCCCAGCTGTTACAACAGGGGTGCCACAAGGGCAGCAGAGGAGCAGCCAACAGCAGGGTGGGCAGGTCGGAGATGCACCGAGGCTGAGGAGTGCCCAGCAGAAAGCACCACTGGCAGCCCAGCTCCGGGTAACTGTGGTGACATTAAACTCACAACACAGAGCAAACAACCAACGCTTCCGGCACCCAGACCAACCCTACAGGCTGCTGCACCAGGTTTTGGGGGCCAGCCCCAGCAAACCCTGGCAAAAATGGATCTTGTCCTTACCTGGGCACTTAATTGCTTTTTCAACTCTCTTTGCGCTGATCTCGTTCCTAACCACACACGTGAACGTCCCGGGCCCCCGCGTGTGCAGCTCCACCGCTGTCGCATTCTGCTGGAGTTTTTTGCCTTGGTGTTGAGTCAGTTCCATCAGAAATGTTTCGTCTCTAGTCTTCTGCTTCACTTCACACTTGGCAGACACAGTTTTGTTCACGCAGTCGCCACTGAGGACTGGCTGAGGGACAGGCTCTGAGAAAGGAAGGGACAGGCATGTCTGAGATGGTTTGTCCTTTTTAAAACCTTCGTGATTTGCCCTCAATAACCAGCAAGGGAGTGACACCAGCCAGTCAGACCGGGGAATAATGAAGAATGAGTTAGAATCCCGCTGGAAGAGTGATGTGGGAGTAATCAAGAAGATGCAGCACATTGCCCTGTGTGTTTGGCACAGCAAAGCAGATGGGCACCTCCATACAGAAGGGACATTGAGGTGCTGGAGTGGGGCCAACAAGGCTGGTTTGGAGAAACAGACCCTATGAGTTTGGAAAACAGACCCTGTGAGCAGTGACTCAGGGAGCTGGGGCTGTTTAGCCTTGGGAAAAGGAGGCTGAGGAGAGACCTTACTGCTCTCTAACAAGAGGTTGTAGTGAGAGCCAGGCTGGTCTCTTCTCACTGGTGACAGGACAAGGGGAAACAGCCTCCAGCTGCACTAGGATGGGGTTAGGCTGGATATCAGGAAAAATGTCTTTACAGTAAGGGTTGTTAAGTGCCAGAACAGTCTCCCCAGGGAGGTGTCTGAGTCACCATCCCTGTTTAAAGATCAATTCTACAGTGACTTACGGTGGAGAAGGTCCTTTCATCTCAAAGCCTGTGTTTGCAGGTGCTTAGAACTTCTAGAAAACAGTATGGATGTGATCCAGTGTGACTGGGTCTGGGTGATCCTGCTGTGGCAGGGGGATTGGACTAGATGATCTCTCCAGGTCCCTTCCAATCCCTAATGATTCGATGAGTCTACAGTTGGAGACTATGGTTTAGAGGTGAGCTTTGCAGAGTAGGGTTGATGATCAGTGATCCCAAGGGTCCTTTCAAACCTGAATGATTCTGTGAAGGGCATAAGTCTCACAGAAGTCCCTCCAACATAGAAAGGGGGTGTGGGGGTGTGTGTGAGTGAGTAGGAAAGGCTGTAGGAAGCAGCAGGAATACCAAGTCTTATTTGGCTGTGCTGGGAATGGTATGGGAAGAACCAGAACTCACCCAAGACGAATAACATCGTGTCTTCTTCTGTCTTCAGTTTTCCATCCCGCTCATAAACAGCCACGGTGTATTTTCCACTGTCCTCTTTCAGCACTTTCTCTATTTGCAGCGTCCCGTTGAGGAACACCTTACACCTGCACTGGTCCCTGGTCACGTAGTACTTAACTTTCTTATCTTTTATCTGAAGCAGCTTTCTTTTGTCTCTGGTCCACGTTGCATCATGTATGACCCCAGCAGCAGCAGGAGAGATGCTGAGATGAACCGACTCGTTCACAGCCGTGTAAATCTGGTTGGTGATGGAGCCTGGAAAGGGAGGCACAGTGAGCCCATCAGCACGTCTCCAGCAGCCCACCACTGCGCTCAGCAGCCACAGTAGTGATCCAAAGGGTTGACACTTACTGCCCCCAACATCAAGTTGCCTAAAATTGCCTCAAGTTGCCCGCACCACCGATGCTTCTCATTCCCTGCTCCAAAGCACCTCTCAGTCATTCATTAGACAAATGTCAATACCCAGTTGAAGTCTGAGAGGAAAGGGAGGTGAGAGCTTTCAAAGTAACTTTCAGAAGCTGGCTTTATCTTCTGGAGGACTTGCTTGGAGTGGTTTTGGATGCCAAGGTTCATGGCTGCCCATAGACTTCATCCTGAATTTAACCCTTCCTGAAAACAAGGTCACTCTGGTATGTTCTGACCATGGCAATGGCTGGTCCCCAGAGTGCCCATCACTGCAGACATCATCATGGACAACGAGAACACAAAGTGGCCCTGGACAGTGGGATCAGTTTAGGAATAACAGTGACAGCAACAAAACTACTAATAATAGCAGTAAGCGAGTGTAAGACACTGAACTGGAGGCAGACCCAGTGCTCCCAGCTTGCAGTACCCCCTCTTCAGCCATCCTAAGCACCCTGCTCTGCTGGAATATGTCTGCCTGAGTCTCCTAACACAGGGTCATGGTGGGGCAGGTCATGCAGGGGGAAACAAATTGCTAACTGCATCCTGTGAAGACGCAGACATCAGAAGGTAAGTCAAGGCCAAAAAGACCTTGTTCTTTTTGCAGGTCTCCTTTCGTGACAAGTCTCCTCTCCAGAACAGGTAAAGCAGGGGCTTTCCAAAGGTGACAGTAGCATGCTCAGAGCAGCTATTCATGAAAGCCAAGGTAGCAGAACATCAGTCACACTACTACCAGTGGAGATGATGCTCTGCTCAGGCTGTGCTTGGATGTCCTGCCCTCTCCCCTCCAAGCTGCTCCACAGCCTTTGCAAAGTCCATCTGTGGTGAATCAGGACTTTGGTGTGCAAAGTCTGTCAGGAGGCCACTCCAAGTCAGGTGCTGTCTCCACCACCCCTGTGGCAGGAAGAGGTAGAAAAGTGCTTAAGAGGGGTAAGCTCCCTCATCATCAAACATTTACCAAGACCACCTAGACACGTCTTTGGATGTTTGCTTCATAGAATCATTAGGGGAAGGGACTTCGAAAGATCATCTAGTCCAATCCCCCCACCATGGGCAGGGACATCCCACCCTAGATCAGCCTGGCCTTAAACACCTCCAGGGATGGACCTCAACCACCTCCCTGGGCAACCCATTCCAGGCTCTCACCACTCTCATGCTGAAGAACTTCCTCCTCACATCCAGTCTAAATCTACCCAGCTCCAGCTTTGCTCCATTCCCCCTAGTCCTGTCACTACCTGATATCCTAAAAAGTCCCTCCCCAGCTCTTCTGTTGGCCCCTCTCAGATACTGAAAGGCCACAGGAAGGTCACCTCGGAGCCTCCTCTTCTCCAGACTCAACAGCCCCAACTCCCTCAGTCTGTCCTCATAGCAGAGGTTCTCCAGCCCACTGACCATCCTCGTGCCTCTCCTCTGCACACGCTCCAGCATGTCCACATCCCTCTTGCACTAAGAGCTCCAGAACAGGACGCAGTACTCCAGGTGGGGTCTCACCAGAGCCGAGTAGAGGGGGACAACCACCTCCCTGGCTCTAACTAATGGAAAGCTCTGTGTCCCACACATACAAATCTGTCTCGATAACAAAGGAGCATTTCTGCTGGTGCCAAGTGAAATGTGCTCCAAGGGGCAGAAGGATCACAGCTGGCAGCACAGAGCTCACGTGCAGCCACAAGAAAGAGCTAAAAGAACGAGAGAAACAAGGAAGAAAACAACTTGCATTTTCAAGAAGTTGGATCTTGATGGGTCTTCACCCACTGGGAAAGTGGAACCGATTTCCTCTCGGTAATGTCCCACCAAGTTGCAAATGGTTTAGAATGCCATTTCATAACAACTCTAGACCAAAAGAGAGCAAAGAAACAGTAAGAAAACTCACATCTTACACTGGGAAATAAGAGCAGCAAGCACCTCACTAGGAAAATCCTCCCAAAATTCATGTTCGGGGTCAAAGACATCCAGTGCGGCTTTGTCAAGCGGGAGCTCCTGGCAGATGGTTTTCTGCTCTGAGCAAGCAGTCATGAGACGTGTCAGCGCAGTCCTCACGCCCTCCTCCCCGCCTCAGCTCAGCACTTCTCATTTCTAGCACAGGCGCAGGCATCACGGGCAGAACTAACTCTCAAGGGGCGTTTTATCAAGATGGGGACAACGGGCGGTGACAAGGAGAACCCTCTGAAGTGCAGCAATGCCCTCAAGGTCTGTCTACGCAGCTGGAGGATCAGCCCTTGTTCTCTTCAGTGCTCACCAGAAGACTTCTACTCCAGTGTCCACACCCCACGCTCCCAAAGGGACAGGTGCCTTTCCTGAACAGAGAGCAGGTTTGGCAACCCCTTTGCTCCCCACAGCCTCACCAGCAGTGACTGAAGAGCAAACCAGTCAGAAAGCAGGTAGCTGATGGCTGTTGGGCAGGCTGTCAAAACCAGCTTCACATCAACATCTGATCCACGAGGGGCTGGCCAGTGCCACGCGAAAGGGTTCTGCAGCCGTGTGAGCAAGGTGCAACAGAGGAATGAGCGTGGAAGGCCACGAAAACACTGCCTTGGCTCTAGCCAGAAACCAGCTCAAAAGCTGGTCAGTGTAGGAAAGATGATGAGATCCTAGTGGGCAGCAGGATGACTATGAGCCAGCAGTGTGCTCTTGTGGCCAAGAGAGCCAACAGAATCCTGGGGTGGATCAGAAGGGGGTGGTTGGCAGATCAAGAGAGGTCCTTCTCCCCCTCTACTCTGCCCTAGTGAGACCACATCTGGAGTGTTGTGTCCAGTTCTGGGCCCCTCAGTTCAAG
>JAOXOE010027930.1:0-17217 GCA_028565055.1 Phoeniculus purpureus | reverse complement strand
AGCAGGATCACCTAGACAAAACATTCTGTGGATGCTCTGGTTACAAGGAACTCAGTGTTTCTCTGTGCCTCCCTTGCCTGTTCACCATTATGCAGCTAAAAGCCAGCTCAATTTTCTTCTTTCAGTGCCCGTCATCTACCTGCTGAACAAGCCACATGCAGGTTGATTCAGAAGGATTAAAGGATGAAAACAGAGAGAGCAGGAAAACCTCTAATATAATAAGGAAACATATTTTTCAGTTCCTGCTGCTCTTTTTTACTGGTGGGGTTTTTTTTCCCCAGAAACATATTTTTCACTTAACCTGCTGCTCTAATTTAGACAATTTTTAATTTATCCATTAGCTGTGATTAAGGACATACTGTATTAATGAGGAGTGACTTTGCCAAGAGCCTCTTCTGAGGTATTACAGCTCTAGCAAGGGGCCATACCTCACTGCAGTCAAGTTTAATAATTCCTAAAATGTTCATTTAGGAAAATCTGCAAGTTTAATTCTAATGCTTTCCTTACTAATTAAATTGCATTTCTAATGCGTATAGCCATGCAGTGTACTTATTTGATTACTAGAAACATGATGTGCTGAAAGGTTTGCAGCAGAGTTGAACAGGAGCCAGCAGTGTGCCCAGGTGGCACAAAAGGCCAATGGCATCCCGGCTTGTATCTGCCATAGTGTGGCCAGCAGGACTAGGGACATAATTCTCCCTCTTTATTGGGAACTGGGGAGGTCTCCCCTTGAGTACTAAGTGCAGTTCTGGGCCTCTCACTTCAAGAAAGAGATTGAGGGGCTGGAGTGCATCTAGAGGAGCAATGAGTCTGGAGAAGGGACTGGAGGGAAAGGCTGCTGAGGAGAGACTGAGGGAACTGGGAGCGTTTAGCCTGGAGGAGACTCAAGGGGGGCTTTATCACTCTCTACAACTACCTGAAGGGAAATTGTAGACAGGTGGGGGTCGGGCTCTTCTCCCTGACAGGACAAGAGGTCAGGGCCTGAAGCTGCACCAGGGGAGGGGTAGGTTAGATGTTAGGAAGCCCTTCCTCACAGTAAGGGTGATCAGAGTCTGGACTGCCCAGGGGAGTGGTGGAGTCCCCATCTCTGGTGATGTTTAAGGACAGACTGGCTGTGGCCCTTAATGCTCTGGTCTAGGTGATTGTGGTGATGTTAGGTCTTAAACTGGTCTTGATCTTAGAGGTTGTTTTCAGCCTCAGTAGTTTTGTGACTGTGTGACTCAGTGAGGCAGATTTGGCGAACAGTTTCCTATGCCATTCTTGCTTTTATTATGAAGAAAACATTACATGTTGATTGAAAACGATATGACTAAGTCTTTGTGGAAGATCTAAGTTTTCCACAGAATAAAAAGATAAGCAATAGTGGGTTGCTTCTCATCCTTTCTCTGGTGGCCCATGATAGGGACATGAGCAAATGGAGTGAGTCTGCTTCAATCAGGAAAATTCAGAGTGTTCAGGACCACCAGGCATGGTGACTCACTAGAACAATCTCCTCAGGGAAGTGGTATCAGCACCAAGACTGTCAAAGTGTGAGGAGCATCTGCATTACCCTTTTAGTCATACAGTCCTGCAAAAAACAGCGATTTAGGCTCTGTGATCCTTAGGAATTGTTTTCCAACTTGAGCTATTTTATGAGCTTATGATATGTACGTACACATAAAATGCAAAAGCGTAATAGGAAGAACCTTACAAAGGGAATACACCATATACATGGGGCAAATCATTTACTGGTAGTACAATTAATGTCCTCATGCATTCCAAATTATCAAATTAATATAGAAAAGCCTAATAACACAGTTAAATTTGTTACACAAAGACCTAATTTCTCTCTCCTCCTTCTTTTCTAGTACTGTGCTCTGCTCCTCCAGTGCAGGGCCCTGTGCTCAGCAGCCCGAGCCTGCCACCAGCAGAGCAGCAAGTGACAAAGTACAATACTCTGCACCAGAAAAATGCCTCCTGCTAACTTCAGTGGGGGCTAATTAACTGAAGTGACAAAGGAGGTAGATTCTTAATTGTATAGACTTCAATTCTTAATTAGGGTACTTTCTGAACTTGAAATTCTTGCAGCATTTCTGACAATCAAACTTTATTCATACCCTCCCACACAATGCGACCAATTTCAATTTCCTAGTATTGCCACTGTTTTGCCCTTTTATTTTTATTCATTCAAAAGCATGATTTTTCATTTAAAAGCAGGATCCTGCCTGGGGGCCCAACTTTATATGTGTACTAGGAGTGGGAAGAAAGGATGCAGAAATTGTCTTATCACTTATACTGCGACATAATGGCCAATGTACTGTGACATTTGCTTTCTATTAGACGAAGAACTTGCTGATAACTTACTGGGACTCTGCCTGTGGTTGTAGCTACCCTGGTTGGCTAGAAGTATTTCTTAAGCAGGTAGGAACAGATGGAATCATGACACCGGAGAGCTCTTCACCCTTAATCTTTGCCTGCTTTGTATCAGCAAAGTGGTGTTATTTCACCCTCTGACAATAAGGCAGACCACCCACATGGTTTTCCTGAATTGTGAGTGTTTCTTGATGTTGTGTACAAGACCTTGTGTCATTATAGTCACTGGAAATGACTCTTGGTATCGTCAGTCTATTATTTATATGCTAATGTTGATTACATTTTAAACTCTCAGTAACAGTCCTTATCTCATCTGAGGGTTTGGAGTCTCATATGCTGTCAAACATTGATGAATGAGTGAGTGGTGACCAAGCTGAAATGATCAGCCCTTCTAGTAGACACTTCCAAGACACACTAATGGGGTTTCTTCTGTCTTCAAGGGCATGCCTCAGAGCATTTAATTGAACTCAAGGTGTCTAATTTCATGATGAAAATGCCTTCATCTTCTCTTTCTGTTTGTGTTCTATTAGGGCAAGAAAAAAATTAACATTATGTACCTAGATGCTTTTCATCAAGTATGGGAAATTTTAGCAAGACCTTTTAGCTAGACGTTTGTTATATTGAATACTGAAAACAGTTAAGAGCTACCATCTATGTTGTTATGCTTTTATACATAGTTCCATTCAAGATTTACTTATTGTGTAATGCACATGAATAAATCAGATGAGTCAGAAATTTGAGTGACTTTACACCCTGCTACAGGTCTTTATCTGGTTTTGCCTTCTTCTCCCACCTAATTTCTATATTCTTTGTAAAAGGATGAAATTTCCAGCATTCAAAACAGTGGCCAGACTTGTGCTGTTTCAATAAAGTGTTTGGGAGTAAATATTCCTGTCATTTAAAGGAATTCCATTATAACTCTCCAGGTCAATGACTATTTTGTGTGTCTAGCAGGAGTTGGCAGGTGATTGTGCCCCAGTACTCAGCACTGGTGAGGCTGCACCTTGAGTACTTGATCCAGTTTTGGTCACTCAGTACAAGGGAGACATCGAGGTGCTGGAGTAAGTGTAGAGGAGGGCAACGAAGCTGGTGAAGGGCCTGGAGAACAGATCCGATGAGGAGAGATTGAGAGAGTTGGGGCTGTTTAGTTTGCAGAAGAGGAGACTTAGGGGAGACCTCATCGCTCTCTACAACTATCTGAAAGGACATTGTACAGAAGTTGGTGCTGGTCTCTTTTCACAGATAATTAGCAACAAAACCAGAGGGAAGAGCTTCAAGCTTCAACAAGGTAGGTTTAGACTAGACATCAGGAAAAAAATTCTTCCTGGAGAGAGTGGCGAGGCACTGGAATGGGTTGTCCAGGGTAGTAGTTGAGTCCCCGTCCCTGGATGAGTTTAAAAGATGCTCAGATGTAGTGTTGGGGGATCTGGTTTAGGGGTGACCTTGTAGAGTAGGGTTGCTGGTTGGATTCTATGATCCCAAGGGTCTTTTCCAACCTGAGTGTTCCTATGATTCTGTGTTCATGTTTGGCTCCAGGAGTAACAACGTCCCAAGTTATCTTGGTACAAAGTGCCTTCAGGAAAGGCTTCATGAGGATTTAAAATTGAGCTGAATTTATTCTTTGTCATCCTTTCTTGCCAAGAAGAGTGAAACTGAAGTGGAAAATGTCATGGGTAAATTAGAAGAGAACAGTGGTAGATAGTGCTTTTATATACCTGAAGGGTGTAGTGCTGGATGAAAAGGAAGGGTTTGACAATGGATCTGAAGAGGGGAAATAAAGAGAGGAAATTATTAAGCAGAATTTCTATTGAATACTAGGGAACTCATTGAGACAGTGAAGGTCTCTTACAACCTTGAATTGTGTCCCAAAGGAAGGTGCTGAAACTTAATTGTGTGTTTTCAACAAGCCTTGTCAAGGCGTTTGGAAGAAATGCAGAGAACAGTCACAGGCTTGCAGAGGGGTACGCTAGGTGCCATGCTCAGGTCATTTAATGTTCTGATATCTAGCTGGCAGCAGGAGTTATGGTGATGATTTTTATTGAGTGGATTGCCTTCCTGTACGACCTGTAGGTGGTCTTACTCTGGCAGGGGGTTTGGACTAGATGATTTCTCAAGGTCCCTTCCAACCCCTAACTGTCTGATTCCTTGCAGCATGCATTGCAGGCAAGGAGCCTGTTCGTAGCTTCCGCTTAAAGACTACCCACAGTATTTCCTAGCAGTATAGATTTACCTGTCATCCGATGCTCTTGGCGCTGCCATCTGTTTAGTAGATTCATTTGTGGTCTCAGTTTCTACAGTTACCATAAAAGGTCTTTGAATCAGTGAGCATAATTTTATTTAGTGCTTGTAAAGCATCTATCACGACGGGTATCATGTTCCATTCTGGGACCAAGAATGCCTATTACATTCCTAGTTATGCCTGTTACTGTTATTCACTGTAATCCAAATCCTTTTCCTGCTCTGCCTAGTGAGATGTTTCTCATTACCTCGCATGGGAGCAGGATTTAGTGCAGTCTGAGTGTACAAAGCCTGCATTTTCATCAGATGTACTATGACAGTTTTATACTTTTAATGTGATGAAATTGCAGTGCTCAACCATTTGCTGAGTGCAATACCTGTTAAAAAGACCTATATATTGACCTGTGGGAAAATTTATACCTGCTGTAGGTCAGACAGATTTCAAAGAGCTCTTAAAAATGGTGGCAGAAGGGCGGCAGTGTGTGCGATGGCAGTACATCACGTAATCAGAGGGAAGACATGCTACTCACAGAAAATGTGGCGATAAATGTAAATAGCTGACTGTGTTTCTGCCTTTGCATTCGGAGAGGATGAGGGAAGTGGCTCACTTCAAAGATCCTGCATCAGTTCAGCTGCTGTATTAGAGATGTGCTGAGCAAAGAAGTATTGATCCTTAGAGCACAGTGAATTTAAGACAAGATCTGAGAGTATTAACAAGAGTAGGACTTGATTGTCTCTTCTATCCTAGTAAATAACATCTCAGGGTATTAAAAAAAATTCAGATAAATTTAGAATTCAACATCTGAAAAATCTGTGTTATACCGGCTGTTTTGAATTCCGACTTGTAAGCGGTTTCTCTCACATTAATAACTTGGAATTTGCAGGATGTGTGTTTTAGTTCAGAGGAGACTGAGGGGTGACTTCACTAATGCCTATAAATATGTGAAGGATGGGTGTCAGGAGGATGCAGTCAGGCTCTTTTCAGTGGCATCCAATGATAGGACAAGGGGCAATGGGTGTGAGCTGGAACACAGGAGGTTCCACATCAATATCAGATGGAACTTCTTCCCAGTGAGGGTGACAGAGCCCTGAAACAGGCTGCCTAGGGGGGTTGTGGAGTCTCCTTCTCTGAAGATGTTTAAGACCCACCTGAAGGTGTTCCTGTGGGACTTGGTCTGGGTGATCCTGCTGTGGCAGGGGGATTGGCCTAGATGATCTTTCAAGATCCTTTCCAATCCCTAATGTTCTGTGATTCTGTGAAATTCGTGTTGCATCCTGTGTCTGGCTGAATCCTCTGAAACTTCTGAAGCAAGAGCTAGCCTCAAGCAAAGGCTATTGCTCAGCATCTAAGGTCAGCTGAGACAAAATAGAGGTCAGGGTAATGGTACGAACATTTAAAATCTTATTCTAAAAGACCAAGTTCTTAAAAATTTATATCTTAGGTGCAGCTTTGGGAGAAATTAGGTTGTATAATTTTGCATTTGCCAGTCTGATAGTCTGCAAGAAGCCTGAGTTAGCGTATCTTTATCTGAGAGACTCACACGCATTTTTGCTTGGTTCAGAAATAACCATATCTGATCCAAAGTGGGCAAGAACTCCATTTCAAAGAGAGGAGAAGTAACCTACCCAACTGATTACTGCAATTGAGTGATCGTTTTGGGGCTCGTCCCTCTTGTCACTGACATTTGCTTATGGTGGTATTGAAGCCAAGGGCTAACTGCTGCAAAATTGTCACTTGCTATGGGAGATGTGCAAGAGCCACATCTTTTTAAAGTGTTTGCTTTCAACTTTATTCTCCTCAGCTTTACTCTGCTGTTTTGTAGGGTGTATAATTATACTCTTAAACCTAGAGAAGCTAGATACATTTCCTATGGCTTTAGAGATGATACATACTCTTTTGAATTACACTTTGTGGCTTGATGTCCAAACCCTAATTTTAGCCTGTCTGAAGAAGCAGTGAGTGGTTTCAGGAGCTGCTGGGTCCCTAGTAAACTGATGGCATCAGGGTCTGCACTTCACTTCTCTGTTTCCAGTCTCATCTGATGATATACATGTATGTCATGGCTGTTTTCTGCAGGGAGCTGCGAAGAAACAGGGCGTAGGTGGCTGAGAGGTGCCGCCAACAAAAGCCCCATGATTTAGCCAACCTTCTGAGTTTAGGGCAGAGAACTTTCTTGCTCAATTTATGTTGTTGGGGGACTGAAAATATGGTGGCCAAATGCGAATGCAAACCTGTTGCTGCTTGATTTGGATTTTTACTGGCAACAGACTCTTCTGCAATAAAGCCACTTGCACTAGAACAAAGAGAGGGAAAAAGAATTAACGCATGAGTATTTTTTCTGTAATTGAAGAATGAGGGAAGAATCATCCCCAAGAGGCCCCTTTGGTACTTCATTTGTATTACAAGAAATTTGATAGTATCTGAAAATGTGTTTAGAGCAGCAGTTTCCCTGCCCTTGTTGCCTGCTGCTTGTGTGTCAGATCAGTCTGATCTGCTGTGAGCTCTGCTGTCAGCTTCCAGGGTAGTGCTGTCACACCATGCTCGAGTCAGCATGGGGAGCCTGGAAGAGGGAGATACATGTTCTGTGTAATTTTATTCTCTTCTCTTTGATGCCAATGCTCCAGTGCATCTCCTGACGTGGTAACTTGTTTTTAAATCTCCCCTTTAATAAAACTACATGAGTCTGATTTGAAAAAGACCAGACTGCCTCCTTTTCTTTTAAAGTGGAAAGCTCATGGTCACTGGTCATGTTACTCAGATGCTCTCTGATTTAGAGATGATCTGTGGTTTGCAAAGGGGGATTGGACTAGCACTGAAAATGAAGGATGATATAAATAGAACTTCTTGATGGAGCAATGGAACAGACTGCCCAGGGGGATTGTGGAGTCTTCTTCTCTGGAGATGTTTAAAATCTGCTTGGATATGTTCCTGTGCAGCTTGGTCTAGGTGATCCTGCTGTGTCAGGGGGATTGGACTACATAATGTTTCGAGGTCCCTTCCAATCCCTAATGTTCTGTGATTCTGTGATAGCAAATTCTTTCCAAAACCAGGTGCCCAGGTAGCCTGGGATACCTTTGCATAATGAAATATGTGCTTCTAGTGACTGTTAAATATTGAGCTGTTCACTGAGAATGTTTTCTACAGTTGGCTAACTGACTTGCACAGCTTAACCAGTGATGAAGACAGGTGGCCAAGACCTCACTTGATACTTCTCTGAGCACAAAAGTTGTTTAAACAGTAGTTCTCTGAAGATCTGATAGGCTATTAGAGGTTGGGAAGATCTTCTGATATTATGCAAGGTATCTATATGCACTTGATGGCTGATATGACAACACGGAGACAAAATTAGATGCCCAGTCTTCGAGATTCATCCTGAGTTTCTAAAATGAAGTGGGAGTGGCAAGCAAGGAATGGGGAAGCAGAAGAAATTATGATGAATGATGTGGTGCTTTGAATTTCTTCTGAAGCTAATTTCAGGGTATAGCTATTGTTAAAAGATAACTAGCACTTTACATTGTGGTAAGAAGCCTTTTAATAAGATGTTATGTTCGAGAATTGGATATCAGCAAAATGGGCCGATGATGTATGTGATTTTTAATACGCTGTTTGCTCTGGAGCATTCCCATATGGTCTTCTGCATTCATCTCAGCGGTCCCTTGCTGATTCTCTTGTCTTTACTGCCTCTCCATCTTCTGCCTTTCATCTTTTTTTCCTATCACTTGGTGCATTAACCATTTACTTGTGCATCTTACAGGCATCTCTTTTCCATCTACCTTGTCGTTCAACTAGTGCAGGAGGAAGGGGATGGTTGCTAGCTGCCTTGATCATGGGGTTAATTCATGGGTTAACTGGTCTCGCTTCCCTGTTGCACCCCAGTAATAATTCCTGTCTCTGTTGGTTTGGCAGAATGACTCATGGGCAGTAAATACTAGCAGAGGAAACATTTCCAAAGCTGTTACATGTGCATAACAGCTGATTTTAAAGTCCTGGGAATTTCGTTTTCCAGTTTAAGTACTGCCATTCTGATTTGAATGAGAATTATATCCTCTAAAGGAGGGCTTGCAGCCCAAGCCACAAAACAATAGTCATCAGGAAATATTGAGAACAGTGGGAATCCTTCCATTGTCTTTGGGCACAGAATCAGGTCTGGACAAATGTGGCAAGAGGCAGAGGAATATTGAGTCTCCAAGCTTTTAGCCAGTAGCACTTCTGTAAGTGCACAGAAAATGTCCTGAAAGTGAGCACTTCTGCACCTGGGAGTTTAAGCATCCCATGAGAAGAAATTATGAATATCCTATCCAAACATGGAAGATTTTTTTTAGCAAATAGAAGCCATAGAAATCATAGAGTCATTCAGGTTGGAGAAGACCTTTGAGATTGTATCCAACCACTAATGTAGCACTGACAAGCCCACCACTAAACCATGTTCATAAGCACCATATCTATGTATTTCAAATACCCCCAGGGAGGGTGATTCCACCACCTCCCTGGGCAGTCTGTTCCAGCAATTAACAAACCTTTTAGTGAATAAATCCTTCCTCATGTCTAATCTAAACCTCTTCTTGGTGCAACTTGAGGTTGTTTCCTTTTGTCCTATCGCTTGAGAGAGGAGACCAACAACCCCTCTCTTCAACTTCCTTTCAAGTAGTTGTAGAGAGTGGTAGGTTCTCCCTGAGCATCCTTTCCTTCAAGCTAAACAATGCCAGTTCTCTCAGCTGTTTCTCATAAATCTTGTTTTCCAGACCCTTCACTAGCTTTATTGCACTACTTTGGACCTGCTCCAGCATCTCTTCTAGTGACCTTCTTCTAGTGAGGTGTCCAAAACTGAACACAGTACTCAGGTGTGGCCTCAGCAGTGCCATAGTACAGGGAGAGGGTCACTTCCCTAATGCCCTTGGCAACACTATTTCTGATACAAGCCGGGATGCTGTTGGCTTTTTGGCCACCTGAGCACACTGCTGGCTCATTTTCAGCTGGCTGTCAACCAACATCCCCAGTCCTTTTCAGGTGGGCAGCTTTCTATTCTTCCCCAAGCCTGTAGCATTGCATCGCCCTGATGAACCTCACACAACCAGATCCCTTTGTAAAACCTTCCTACCCTGATGCAGATCAACACACCTGCCCAGCTTGTTGTTTGCAAACTCAGGTGCACTTGATCCCCTTGTCCATATTTTGATGAAGGTATTAAAGAGACTTGGCCCCAATACTGACGTCAATGCACAGACACCCGGTTCCTACAGAAAGTCTAGTGGAGACAAAATATATTACATCTTTGAGCTATACCTGCTGGGGTCGGGGAGGGATTCTGGCTATGTGTCTTGCAGCCCTAGTTGGTCTAATAGTCATTGGGGAATGGCCAGAGAATGTGCAACCTATGCATTTGCAGCAAAAAGAGAATTGTGTTTGACATGGACATGATCAGGTTTAAGTGAAGGATGATATAAACATTTGCCCAATTCAGAGCAAAACTCAGAGGCAAGGATGAATATGTGATCAGAGTGCGTGGGAAATGGCAAAGGGATTTGCTACAGCAACGGCAATGCCAAAGGAGAGTGACCAGGGTGCCCTTGCTTTCAGATGAAAATTGGTCAATAATGTAATGGTAGGTTGAGTGCTCTCATCTTCTTGAGATAATGATCCCTTTGGAGAGAGCTTGAAATCCTTCTTTTGCCTTAGCAAAGCTTATTTACTGTACTTTTGGATTAATATGCATTACGGATAAGTCTGCATGTTGCTGGCATTAAAGAAACAACGTAAGAAACTACAAGGGAAGGAAGATGTGGCTAGGTAAGCTGATCAGCAACCCATGGGGAATTACTCATGGCTGCAGGAGCTTCTTATCTTCATGTAGTAGTTACTGTTTAATGGGGGAAACCTGCTGTGTCTTTATCCTAATTCTGTATGCTAGGCAATTGTTTTAAGGAGGGTTGTTTACCCTGAAGAAGACGAGGCTCAGGAGGGACTTTATCACTTTCTACAACTACCTGGAGGGAAGCTGTAGTCAGGTGGGGGTTTGGCTCTACTCCCAGGCAACTAGTGATAGGATGAGAGGGCAGGGCCTGAAGCTGCTGGGGAGGGTTAGGTTGGATGTTAGGAAGCCGTCCTCATGGAAAGGGTGATCAGACATTGGAATGGACTGCCCAGGGCGATGGTGGAGTCCCCCATCCCTGGAGGCGTTTAAGGACAGACTGGCTGTGGTAATTAGCGCCCTGGTCTGGCTTACTGTGGAGATGTTGGGTCACAGGCTGAGCTTGATGATCTTAGAAGTCTTTTCTAACCTCAATAATCCTGTGTTTCTGTGACTAGATGATCTTCAAAGGTCCCTTCTGACCCAAACCATTCTGTGATTCTATGAAGTACTTGATATCTTTGTTTTTACCTTGTGTTTGACTTTGTACCTTTCTGAACAAAAGGTCTATCTGTGCTTCCTTTGTTGCCCTTTATTCTGATCTGTGGCTTTACTGTCTCAGAGAAGCTGAGACCACCAGAATGGGACAAAATTCACATCCACCAGGTTTTTGTTATGTGCGTTTGTATTTGTCACAGCGATATGTGCGTCGTGCATTTTGCAATTTAGATGGCGTCTGCTGACGTGCTGTACAGTTGAGTGTTATTGCTGTGTATTCCACAATTTGACTTAAAATTGACTTGACTGCAGCTTAATAGGACTTAGCCAACTGTATAAATGTAAGTCATAATGGCTTAAAAGTTGTGGAGGGTTATGGTGAGTGAAGACAAGTGTCAAACCCTTTTATTTAAAGACAAGGATAATGGTGATCCTGCTCTGGCAGGGGGATTGGACTGGGTGATCATTCGAGGTCCCTTCCAATCCCTAAT
Source organism: Phoeniculus purpureus (assembly GCA_028565055.1). Classification (NCBI taxonomy): domain Eukaryota; kingdom Metazoa; phylum Chordata; class Aves; order Bucerotiformes; family Phoeniculidae; genus Phoeniculus; species Phoeniculus purpureus. Next base: position 5,789 of record JAOXOE010027930.1, on the reverse strand, counting down.
GTTCTGTGATTCCCCTGTTTAATACTAAAGTAAATACAATATATGAAAAGTCAGACTGGAGAGAGACTTGTGTTTTGATAGGCTTTACAAGCAGATCACAGAATCACAGAACGTTAGGGATGGGAAGGGACCTCAAAAGATCATCCAGTCCATTCCTCCCACCACAGCAGGACCACCTAGATCCAGTCACACAGGAACACGACCAGGCTGGGTTTAAACATCTCCAGAGGAGGAGACTCCACAACCTTCCCGGGCAGCCCCTTCCAGTGCTCTGTCACCCTCACTGGGAAGAAGTGGAACCTCCTGTGTTCCAGTTTACACCCCTTACCCCTTGTCCTATCATATTGGTGTAACTGTGATATTTGGAGAGATGCATCCTGCCTATGAGATCAAATTTTGTTAATAATTAGTGGGGTAGAGATCTGACAAATAAATGAGTTCAGTCTTTGCCTTTTTTTGGGCTGTCAGTGCTAAAACAATGGTATTTTTCAGTTGGATTTAATACTATGTCACTTCTGTCCCCAGTCTGGTGATCTGATAAACATGGCTTCAATCTAGAAAAAGCAACGGAGTTTCAGTTTGTCCTTCCCCACACTAAATACATTCCAGGCATGCTTTTATATTGCAGCATCTGAGTTTGAGTTGATGTACTGGCAGGGGGATTGGACTAGATAATCTTTTGTGGTCCCTTCCAATCTCTAATGTTCTGTGATTCAGTGATTCTGTGTATCCCTAATAGGAGTTTTAAAGGATCCCTGCTTGTGCTGACATCTATTGTTAAATGTCTTCAATATGTACCGCAGCACAGAATTCCAGCTCGCATATGCAAGCAGTATTCCAGCAGAGATTGAAAACTTACATATTAAGAGCTCGTTCAGATATCTCAGGGGTATTGTATAGCCTTTCTTTTCGTAGGAAATATAGTAGCAGATGCTATCACTAATATTGCTAAAAAAGCTTTGCTTTGTGTCTCTCTGTGGACTAAATTCAAGTCCTATTAAAATCAATGGGAAGGTTCTGCCTGCCTGCAAGAAAAGCAGAGAAGGCCTTATGTCTTTGAACTACAGTGGCTGCAAATGTCTTGAGCACACAAAATACCTTACTCAGCACTTTGGAAGAAACTGATGCTGACAGTAACTGCAATTATTTTCATTTTCCCATAAATACTGTCTTAAAAATAACTCATGAAGTAGCACTTCATTTGAAACACATTTTAAAGTGTTGCTAAGTCATAAAGTGTTGAGCTGTTAAGAAGTATTGGGGTTGTTTAATAAGTTGCAAGAGACATAGTAGTAGTAATAGTGAATGAGTCACATAGAACAGACATCTACTGCACCCAGTATCTTTTATAGTATTAGGGCTAATGTGATGAGTGCACCTGAAGTGCTGAGAACTGAGGTTGACACACAGATGATTCCTTTTTTCTGATGAGAAACTGCGAGTGCCCAGATTCTCGTGCCAGAGTGTGGAGAAAAATACTCCCTTGGCTTTTTTTCCCAGAACTAAGCAAACTTGAGAGAGAGTCTGGATTGGATGACTACAGGTGTCTGCCTCAGGGGGGAAGTTGTTGATGCAGCACCACAGTTAAGAGTGAGGCTGCTTTCAGAGACCACTCAGGAGAGACAGTCTACGCTGTCTTTCTTCAGGACTCCCATTCTCCCTCTGTCTGCAGACAGGCTGCTGCAGATGGAACAGACCAAACTCTGCTAATGACCTGGTTTGTAAGTTTAAAGGTCCATGATAGTTTTGGATGGATTTTTCTGTTATTATGGACTTTCTTGCTGTCTTTGGGTGTTCTGTTGGGGTGCTTTTGGTCAGGTGGTGTTCCTTATTTTGATGGTGATGAGTCACACGATCTTATCCCTCCATTATGTAAAGACGGACCATAAACTGTGCTTCTGGCTGATGGCCCTGCTCCTTTGACTGGGTTACAGGATTGTCAAAACAGCATCTAAGTAAAAAAACAATCTGTGTCTTTTTTCACATTCTGGTTTGGGGTTTGTTTTGTCTCAGAAATGTTCTGTCATCTTGAGCTATTAATCATATGTGGTGATATGATTATGTCATGATAGTCATCACATCATGATTATCTTATATGGGTGTGCCCAGGTGGCCAAATAGTCCGATGGCTTCCTGGCCTGCGTCAGCAATAGTGTGGCCAGCAGGACTAGAGAGGTTATCCTCTCCCTGTATTTGGTACTAATGAGGTCTCATCTCAAGTGCTGCATTTAGTTTTGAGCACCTCAATACTAGAAGGACATTGAGATGGTGGAATATGTCCAAAGAGGAACAATGAGGCTAGTGAAGGGCCTGGAGGGTAGGTCTTATGAGGAGCTGCTGAGAAAACTGGGGTCCTTTAGCCTGGAGAAAAGGAGTCTGAGGGGAAAATTTATTGTCCTTTACAACTACCTGAAAGGAGGTTGTAGACAGGTGGGTCTGTCCCTAATGGTCTCTTGTCCCAAGTTACTAGCAATAGGACAAGAGGAAATGGCTTCAAGTTGTGCCAGTGGACGTTTAGATTCAACATTAATTTCTTTACTAAAAAAGTCATCAGGTATTGGAAAAGACTGCCTGGGGAAGTGGTGGAGACACCGTCCCTGGGTGTTCAAAACATGTGGATTTTGCACTTGGAAACGTGGTTAAGTGGGCAGAGTGGCACTGGGGTGATGGTTGGACTGGAGGTCTCGTCCAACCTTTATGATCCTATAATACCTAATTAATACATAGCTTTTTGTTTGTCTGAAAATTACCACAGGACATCCTTACAAACATCCGCTGCCAATAGCTGCTTGGCAGTCCAAATCAGAGGCCAGCTTTGATAAAAATCTGACGGCAGTTAGTTCTGGGAATTTCAGTTGAGTTAACTCTAGTAGTTAACTCTGATACCTACAAGTGTTCAGGTACTTGCAGTGCTGCAAGCCCAGCAGGTGGGATGCCTAGGAACAGCTTCAGAGGTGGACTTGTGACCTTGTGTGACCATCAGGAATGGAAAAATTCCTGTGCATTTCATTCTCCATAGATCTCTGGCCACCAGACTGTTATCAGCTCACTCCTTGACTCCTGCATGATGGTGTGCATGGTAACCTTGCTGTGCTACGAGGTTTGATGCAATTCTCTTGTCTTTAGCTAAAACCTAGAGTAACTGAGATGCTTAAATTCCAGGGAAGGTAGCACTTGCTCTGGTGTTTAAATACTTTGTCTTGTTTGTTGTGACTCCCAGACTTGCTGAGTGACCATTTCTGCCAAACAGCAGATATTCCTTCTCTGAGTTGCTAATAGAGTCTATCTTGCTGCTGTGGCAGTGCAAAACCTGGATAACAATTTTATCTGTTCTAATAGTGTTAAACAAGTACTGCTTTGGCTTCATGTAGTTATGTTAGCGTGAAGTGCCATATCTTGGGTGGCTGTCAGCATCACACAGAGGTTATCCATGTGCCCTCCCCACCACCAAACTGCTCTCATAGCTTAGGAGTTTTGTTAAAATCTCAAGCCATTTTAATTTTCTTGTGGCCATTTTCAGCTCTTCCATTTACTGGTAGTGGTGGAGGCTGTCTGGGAGAGCAGGCAATGTGCTTCCAATGCTCTCCACACCCAAGGGTTCCCTTTCTACCGCTCTTGGTGGTGAACTGGTTTCGTAATGATGGAGCAAAAAGGGTTTGCAGTGATGTTTCTTTCCCTGTGCAGCTTTTAAGAGACAGTCATCAAAATCAGGTTAGGAATGAAAAGAAATAAAATCAGTAGTGATGAAGCAAGTGTTCTAATACACAATTAGCGTTTACTACGTAGCAGTAGTGTTAGTTCTTAGCAAAATGCTGTTTAGTTCTGGATTTACAACATCAATGGAGTGTGTAGGAACACATTGACATGCAAAATATATGAATGTTCCCCCGGACCATTTCTCTGGGAAATGTAGATATGGATGGCTTTCTTTTAACAGACTTGCAAGGAGACCGGTTGTTTTATTTGTTTCAGCCCAGTGAATCAGAGGTGGTTTCATTAATACACTTGGTATCAGCAAACTGTTTATGATAAGCTGGAAGTTTAATGGTGCCAGTCATTGAGTGCTCTACAAGCCTATATAGGTACTTTGTGAGGTAATGAAGTGGGTAAAGAAACAACCAAAACCAGACTCGTCTCCAGCCAACTGACAGGTGTTGGAAGCAATTTAGATAGATTATTACCAGGATTATTTGCTCGTGACTTGTGTATTTATGCCAAGCATTTCTAACAACAAGAAAAAACCCACTGGATCCATTAACGCTCAATTTGCTTTTGTCTTACACAGGTCTGTGCAGGTTTTATGGTGCCATTTTAGATGATGTTTTGTAAGAGGACAGAGACAGCTGACTCTCACTCTTCTGTTGGTGGAAATACACATAGGATGCATGTTACAAATTGGTGCTCTATAGCTTTAGCCCCTGGGGGTTCAGGGCTAGAACATATTACCTACTATGGAGAAAGTAAACTTTGTTGTCCAGTCTCCTGAAAGCCTTGGGGGTTATGAGCCAGGATTTCAGTAGTTGTGGTCATGCTAAAAGCAGCAAGAAAATCAAATGGCAAATGAAATATTTAGGCTGAAATAAAACCTAAAGGTGAACAGTTGCAAAATGAAAAGCTTTACAGGATGTAGAGGAAGAAGGAAACAAAGATGTTGGCACTTACTGGGGAGTGAGGCTTGTTGCAGATTCAGCCTTAAGTGATCTGTGACTTCTGTTTATGATTCTGGAACTGTGTTTATTCTGCGATATAAAGCAACAAGCAAAACACAGTAGTAGGTTATCCTAAGTAGTTGGAGAGGAAATGAAATTAAACTGCAAATGGTGAGTTTTCTACATTTTCATTTCTGATGCTGTTTCTGATTCTAAGAATCTTTTCTGCTGAGACTCTCTTTAATAACAGCACCAGGTTTTTTTTGCCTCTGAAATAAAATGTAAGGTAAATTGCAGTGTGTAGCTGTCTGAAAATGTATTTTTGCCTTGCAGTACAATTACTTTTTAATGAGAACTATAGAAGCTGATTAATTGTGGCTTCTGCATCTGTAATTTAGGCTGGACACAACTGCAAACAGACTGCCCATCAACCTGAACTCATCAGGAAATCCTCCTGTTTACAGTAACAGAAGATAATATTTAAGCATTCCTCCCAGTACCGAGATTGTAGCACAGAGCCAAGGCTGTGTTGGAAGTGCTGAGAATTTGCAGCTTCCTTTAAAAACGATGGGTTGGTGCTGCATACCCTGTATTTATCATAGAATCATAGAATCATTAGGGATTGGAGGGGACCTTGAAAGATCATCCAGTCCAATCCCCCTGCCACAGCAGGATCACTTAGACCAAGTTGCACAGGAACACATCCAGGAGGGTTTTAAACGTCTCCAGAGAAGGAGACTCTACAACCCCCCTGGGCAGCCTGTTCCAATGTTCCATTACCCTCACTGGGAAGAAGTTCCTTCTGATATTTATATGGAACCTCTTGTGTTCCAGCTTGCACCCATTGCCCCTTGTCCCATCACTAGATGACACTGAGAAGAGCCTGGGTCCATCATCCTGACACCCACCCTTCACCTGTTTATAAACATTAATGAAGTCACCCCTCAGTCTCCTCTTTTCCAAACTAAAGACACCCAGCTCCCTCAGCCTCTCCTCACAAGGGAGGTGCTCCACTTCCTCCATCATCCTTGTTGCTCTACACTGGACTCCCGCCAGCTGCTCCGTGTCCTTCTTGAACTGAGGGGCCCAGAACTGGACACAACACTCCAGATGTGGTCTCACTAGGGCAGAGTAGAGGGG
>JAOXOE010027929.1:0-17223 GCA_028565055.1 Phoeniculus purpureus | reverse complement strand
AGGAACATATCCAGGCGGGTTTTAAATGTCTCCAGAGAAGGAGACTCCACAACCCCCCTGGGCAGCCTGTTCCAATGTTCCATCACCCTCGCTGTGAAGAAGTTCCTTCTCATATTTATATGGAACCTCCTATGTTCCAGCTTACGCCCCCTTATCCTGTCACCAGATGACACTGAGAAGAGCCTGGCTCCATCCTCCTGACACCCACCCCTCACGTATTTATAGACATTAATGAGGTCACCTCTCAGTCTTCTTTTCTCCAACCTAAAGAGATCCAGCTTCCTCAGTCTTTCCTCATAAGGGAGGTGTTCCACTTCCTTCGTCATCCTCATTGCTCTACGCTGGACTCCCACCAGCGGCTCCACATCCCTCTTGAACTGACTGGCCCAGAACTGGACACGAAACTCCAGATGTAGTCTCACCAGGGCAGAGTAGAGGGGAAGAAGAACCACTCTTGATCTGCTAACCACCCCCATGCTGATCCAGGATGCTGTTGGCCTTCTTGGCCACAAGAGCACATTGTTGGCTCATGGTCATCCTGCTGTCCATTGGGAATCCCAGGTCCCTTTCTCCTACACTGCTCTCCAACAGGTCAGTCCCCAGCCTATACTGGTACCTGGCGTTGCTCTTGCCTAGATGCAAGACCCTACACTTGCCCTCGTTATAGGTCATTAAATCTCTCCCTGCCCAGCTCTCCAGGTCCTGCTGAATTTTATCTGGGGTTTCAACCAATTAGTCAAATGCTTTGCAGTCATGTGTTTTGGAAGACTGAGCTATCTCTCTGCTCCTAGTGAGGCACCCTAGAGCCTGGTCACAGATGGAGCAACAACTGTTGAACTACAAGATAGCAGCCGTCAACACAATGTTTTTCACTTTTCCTCACCAGGAGCCAGTTGAAATATTTTTATTGACTCGGCTCCAGCATCTCACGAGTCACCTCAAAGAATCACAGAATGTTTACATTGGAAGAGAGCTTCAAAGACAGTCTAGTCCATTTTTCATTAGATGATGGGGTACCTACAGCTTCTCTCAGCAACCTGTACCCAGATTCTAGAAAAGCAGGGGACTGAGATAAAGTCACTTGTCTCGGTCTTCAGTCAGAAAATGCTTCCTTTGACCCTTATGCCTTCCTGGTTGCCAAGTCTTGCCTCCTAGTCCTTGGCAAGCATTTGGGAAAGGCTTGTGCCTGACAGCCCCTCTGCAGGCATCCTCCTACAGATCCTTGGTTGTAACGGGATCTGAGTTCTTCCCCATCCCAATGTGAATGTCTGAGATCCTCCCGGTGTCTGCAGCACTGAAATGCGGAAGGTGTCGCGATGCCCTCTCCTCTTACTGTCTTTCCCCAGAAGCCAAAGGGTGAGCATGGAGCAGGGGATGGATACCTTACAAACTTGCACAGCAGGAGGTGTTTTGGCATTAGAGTTCAAAATAAATCAGCTCATACAGTGTGACTCTGCTGACCATTCAGTTCCAGATCAGGCGTTACAGAGAAATAAAGAGAAATAATTTATTGATTGGATTTTCTTAGGGTGGTAAGTAGCTGTAGAAGCTCCCTGTGTGCAGACAGAGGGGTAGCAGAGATACGTTTGCTTGACTGGAGACAGATCATACCAGCTGATGCAGCGAAGTCTGCAATAGGTGCTCAGTGCAAAGGTGCCACGTGCCAGCGTTCCCCTGCGGAGACCCGGATTGCCAAGGTAATGCTGTAAAAAAGAAAAACATCACTTCCTGCCTCTAGCTGCGAGCATCACAGCAAAGCAGCTGTTAGTGTCCATACCACTGAGCTCAAGGGGTTGCCATTAGCCACGGTGTTCTCACCAGAGTCAGCGAGCGATGAATCTAACAGATAAAAAATGCCATGTTTTTCAAACTGTTTACATGTCCTGAAACACTGTGTGATCGTGGGCTGGAAGAAGCTGGCAGCAGTTTTGTGCCCCATTGGGAGCAGCCCGCTTTCCTTCTGACATTTTAAAGGAAACTGCTTGCTTTTGGGACATTTCATATGTTTCCCAGCATCACTAAAAAGCAAGGATAGAAGAAAAGATTTGCAAAGCATTTATTGTAGATTGAATTAAGGGACCCAAAGTTGTCAGGCTTTCACGTGCCAGACAAGAAAGGCAGCCTTTGTGTCCATCCGTGGTGACGATGACACCACCTTTCTGTTCTTTGGCTCAGCCAGCAAAGTCTGGCAGCAACACAGCCTGGGGCTGGCGTGCCCTGCAGGGAGGACTTGGGGACAGCAGCACTGACAGTACATGGTGGGGAATCTTGAAAATACGAATTTTTTAGTCTGTTATGTGAGGCAGTTCTCAGTGCATTGGAAAAACACCCCACAATGCTGGGAAAGGGTAAGAGGTGGTACATGTGCACGGTCAAACTGAGATAAGAGGACCAGGGGCTGCCTTGTGCTCCTGACCTGTCCCAAGGGTCAAATCCCTCTCCTTGTCCTCCCCGTGTATGCCTGCCTGTGGTCCTGTTCCTGTCTCCTCCTGCAGCAGCCTGCAGCTCCTCCTGAACAGACGTGCGGTAGATAGACCTGGAACCTTAAACTGCTCCTGCCACGCTAGTGGTTAGCAAGCAGTGTGCTGCTGATGTTTACAGTGGGGGGTGAGGACAGCTTGCTCTGCAAGTCAACAAGAAGCCTTGCAGGATGGACTGGGCCAGGGCTAGTGTAGTCCAGAAGCCCTGTAGCACATTTGGCCTTTGCTCCAGTGAGCTGGTCAGTATTGCAATTGCTTCATTACATGTCAGTCCACCCCATACAGGTCTTGGTGGGAAAGAATGCTGCAGGAGAACCCTTTTCCACCTGAAATCCTACTAGCACCACTGCAAGTGCCAAATGCAGGAATAATGTGAGGCCAGAGGAGTATGTCTGGGGCTCCACCTTGCTTCTAAGATGCTCCCGTCACACGCACAAGGACTGTCCCAGGGAGCAGCACCTTGAGGAAGTCTGACCTCGACCAGATCCCACCCTGTGGTCTAAAGCAGTTTTCCTTTTCTACCACATGATCCTATGTTTTGAGTCCTCTGAAGCACTCAGCCTCAAAAGCATGAAGCACTAACTTGTTTTTGAGGTAGCACGTTCCCACATGGCACTGGGGAGTATGAAGCATTAGGGTGCTGTAATTGGGACAAGCAGCTTTCTTAACAAACGGGATGTGGTGAAATGCCTTTTTGCTAACCAAGCAAACAGCCTGCAAGGAGGATGGGCGGGTACAAAGCGGTGTAAGAGATTTTTATGTCCTTTGAACAAAGAAGAAACCGCTTGACTTAATAACTAGCACTTACATCTAGAAGCAGACCTGGTGTTATTAGGAAGATTAAGAGTAGCCAGGCATTTTTCATTAAGTGTGGAGCTGAAAAAAGCTCCTGTGTCAGGGGTCTCTTTACAGGGGATGTGTCAATCCATCAGGGGCTGAAGGCACCAGAAATAAAATCTGACAGAATAAGGTCAACCCACCCAGCCCCTGCATGGACCTCCCTTAGCTGCGGTGCCTGATGTCCATGACGTGGCAGCATGGCTTTGTTGCAGACAAGAATGGGCTTTTGGGGACTTGCTATGTCATGCCAATATCCCCCACGATGATTGCTTCGATCTGTGCCAGGATCAATCCTGCTCAACGTGGGGTCTGTACTGTGCTGCAGCTGGAGCATTAAATATGAGCATCAATGTAAATCTTCCCCAAACACTCAGTGCTCCCACTGGGTCTCCTTTCTAATGAAGACTTTGCTCATGCTTAGTAATGCAATTAGCATACACACTTGGTGGTTAATAAACCTGCTTACAGAGCCATGAGCAACTGCTCTCAAGTGGAGGAGGCAGGGAGGATGCACTGCCACCACCTCTGTGACGCCAAGGTCCCCTCTGCTAGGAATATTTCAGCTCACTAATGCTGTCACCTCCTGCACCTCTCCTATGTGGATCATTTCTGATGCAGATGCCACTGCCTTGGCCCTGATGAGTGTCCTTCACAGAGCAGGAGGAGGAGAGCAGGATCCTTCTCTTATGCCATGGCTGGATTCAGGCAGCTTGTGGGAAGTGTAGGGGCACTTACTGGCCATCCCACGTGTACTGTAGCCGCTTGTGTGTGACATGCTGGACTCAGGGACTTCACATGTGGCCACTCTGTGGCATTGCCAGCTGCCCTTCTAATAAGCACTAATTCAATTTTCAGCTTTGCTCCTTGATCCTTTCATGCTGCCTCCTGAGCCGCTTTGCACCGACGTCTACTGATGTCAGCGGCTGCAGGACAAGGAGGAGGGGGAGGCTGGCTGCCAAAGGAGGGCCAGGGGTTGCGTCCGTACCCAGGCTCCTCAGGAGCCGCCCAGATGAAGAGAGGCTCCTGATGAAGAGAGGCTGTGTGGATCTGATGTGGGATTAAAATTTCGCGTCAGTGGTATGAGGAGTCTGTCGTGCTCCAAAGGGGAAGAAGATTAGAGAACTCAAGCTCAGCAGGAAATTCAGGAAGAAAATCTGAACACATGCCAAAACTGAATTTGCCACATGCTCTGATCCTCCTGAAGGGGCTCAACAGCAAACAGCACAGCCTGGAGTAGCCCTGCTTGGCTCTGTGCAGACCCTGGGCAGCACGGGCAGCACACTTCTACCAACCCAGCTAATTATTCCAGTCTCAGCCATCACTGCTGAGCTGGCCAGAGGTCTGACCCAGTGCTCACTGATGATGAGCAAAAACCTTGATCCCAGTGTGGGTCATGGGCAGGTGGCTGTTACCTTTTGCCCTTGCTCCCTGCCCTCTCCTTGTTTTGTCTGAGCTCCCACTGTGAGAGGCAGGTGAGGGAAAGGCAGACAGATGTGGAGAGGAGCAATAAGCTCTTGCATCCTGGGTTTGATCATACTTACAAGCAAAGCAAGTACTGGGAGACCCAAGGACAGAGCTCAATAATGCTGAACAATACTGAAGGCAGCATTTGCCTCACACCAGCTGTGCACTGCTCCAGCTCTGGGGCTGACCATCCTCCTCCTCTCACCCTGTGGAAGCATTAACCCAGCCATATTAATTAATCAGTTAATTAGTTTGTTCACTCAGACAAGAAACTCCGGAGTTGTGCACCTGGAAACATGCAACCTCTCAACTCTTGTACGTGGCACATGAATCAAAGCCAGTGCTGCACATCTCCAGGCCCCAGAGGTCTGGGGATTCACATGGCTGTAGGTGCAGGGGGGTTTCAGCAATTTCTGCAGTGCTCTTGGGCTCGTACTCCCAGCTTTGGTGGCAAAGTCCAAAAGTAGTGCCTGCCCCATAGTCATGTCTTTCACTCTCTTGGGGTTCACATTACTTCCAGCCAAACCCAGCCACACCACTGATTTGTCTCTGCATGCAATGCTGTCATGTTTCTTGTCGAGACTTTTCTTTGTGTCACAAATCAGAAGTGGCCAAGCGACAAGGCAATGCAGTATGACACGAGCCAGGAGCCCTTCCCTGCGCATCTCATGCGTACCCGAACGCAGGCTCCCGAGCGCCTCTCGCTGCACTGCTCCAGGACAGCAGCAGGCTGCTGGGTGACAGACGTCACGACTTAATGCGATGGGCAGGCTAAGATCTTCACAAGGCTTCGCGGTCTTTGTGACAGAGGAGAGGCAACTGGTACTACGAACAATGTGAAATATTTAGAAAGCAGAAGAAACCAGCTGGGACGGAGCAATTAATTCACGAAGCGGAGCAATTGTGGGTAACCTCCTCAAACCCTCTCCGACGGGTTCACTCCTGAGCCCTCCCCAGAGCTGCCACCAGAGGCAGGCGCGACGTTCCGCTGCACGGGGCGAGCGCAGCGCCGGGCTCGCAGCCCTGCCCTCGCGTGCGCGCACCCGGGGCTCCGCAGGGGGCTGGGAGCGCCGCCTCTGCCCCCAGCGCCTGCCCTGCACGGAAGAGAGGAGCAGAGCACCGCCTTCGTACGTCGTGTGTGCGAGAGCTGCGCTCCGGTGTGCAGCAAGGTGCAGTAAAAGCCTTTTGAATCAAGAAGCCAGAGGTAACGCGATGAAGCATCTCTCTGGAAGAATCGTCACACGCGGGACGGACAGAGCGCCCGCTAAAAAGCTGTGAGGTTCTGGCAGGATCCTCTGAGCTTGCCATGCACCCGAAGGGGATACCCGGCATTCCATCAGCAGCACCATAATAATGCAAATTACCCACTGCTCTGCGCACCAGCGCACGGCGTTTGCTTGCTTTGCTGCCAGCCTGCAGGCCAGCAGTCCCCTCCTCCCCTCCTGGGCGTTGGGCAGAGGCAGGGCGTGAGTTTCAGAGCTCCCCGGTCACCTCATTCACCCCTGCTTTAAAAGCATGACTTGTTTCTAACGGATGTGGTATCTCAGGAAGGTGGTTATTGGTGGTCATGGATGTTACAATTATTTCAGCTATCTCCTGTCTGCTGGATGCCAATGTAGCCATCCCGGTTAGGCTCCCCGGGCATCACACATGTTCTCCTTCAGGCTGCAAGCAGTAGGACACGGTACAGAGACACCCCATCACTTGTCCTGTGCCACTGATAGCCTGGGAATTGCCTCATAGTCTTTGGCACAGCTATGCGTTTTGGTAAGTCTGTTGGGAAAGCAGTTTCATCAGGCTGCTCACAGGAAAGAAATCTCCACATTCACGGGTGATACAACACAAGAGAAAAAAAATCTTCATTCCTTTTCAAGATCTATTTGGGATATAAGGAAATTCTGAGAAAGTTCAGAGCCAAGAGAAAAAAAACCCCACAACAACTATAAAATCCTATATCCTGTGAATATCTCAAAGACAGTAACAGCAGTTGCCAAATGTTAGAGGTACATGGCCCCCCAGCACGGTGGAAAAGACTGGCTTTTCTGTAACGTGCTTTCAGCCTTTTGCTCTGCTCCTGGAGATATGCAGGGAAGCTTTTAAACCAGAAAGGCCCTTGAAATCTGTCAAAACTGCTTGCAAAACCTCAGTCCATGCTACAATTCAGTGACAAACTACACTGTTTTCAACATTTTTTTCTGCAACCTAATCTAAGTGCTCCTCTTGAACTCGACCTTGCCTTCATAAATTTCACATTAATGCTCCAGCTGAACCCATGGCCCACAGGCTAAGCCTCAGCAATTAATGCTCACTGATTTATTCACATATTCACCACAAGGGTTCAGAACCCTCCACAGACTGTGCGAATAATGTATAGTAATAAATGCAAATGCCTCACTTGAATTTATGGCATCAATATCAGAAAATTAAGACCTTATTAGTCTATTAGCCTGTAGTTATTAATGGCCAGTAAGAAGGGCTGCAGTTGTATACAAATAAACTTTTCCCTTTGTAGGAAACCAGCAGAAACAATCCCATAGAATTGCTATTTCCAGAGAGAAAAGTGAGCTTTGGAAAACCTATGGGTGGTGTATTCTGTGGGCAGGTACAAAACTGCTGATCTCAAACCATGTAATTAGCTGGGGAAACCACCTTATTACCATTTTTAGGGGTTTGCATGTCTGAACTATTTTGTTGTAGAAAAAAAATATCTTTTTTTCATGGAAAATTTAGCCTGAAAGCCAATAGGATTGTATCTCCTTTGAAATCCCAGCTCTCAGGCTTTCTAGAGTGTCCAAGAGCTGTGGTCTCATGTGTCCACAATAAGGTGAGCGCTTGTCCGCCGCAAGATGAGATGCTGCCCTAGATTCTCTAGCAGCATTGGTATTTCTCATTTGACAAGCTCGCTGTGTGTTAAGCCTTCTGGCTAAATCAGTCAGTGTCACCGCTCCCTAGGAGCTTCAAAACCCTTGGAAATGTACCTTTATGGAACTCTGGTACATGCTGTCTTCATAAAACGGCCCATTGACTCTGTAGCTGCCAGACAACCTCATCTGCCACCACCACAGAAGGGGAAGGAAAGGAGAGCAACAGTGTCTGGAAAGCATCATCTTCTTCAGGGGGGAAACAATTTCCTAAGTTGCATCAATACCAGGACATGGGATCAGGGTGATTTCTGCTAAGTTTTTTTCTTTCCTGCTCTTTGATACCAAAGAGGAAAGCCCAAGGATTTGCAATGATGTTAATTTGGTTACTGCTGCAAAATGCAGAACAACAGAATGCCTCCAGGACCTGACACGTGGCAGATCAGCGCTCCTGGGAACACGTGGCCTGCTAGGAGGGATAGAACTCTCACTAATATCCCAAATTAACTGGGATGAGCACTGGTGTCATCTTCGACTGTCTTCCAGGCAGTGGAGGAGATGGCTTCTCTTTCGCAGCTTCCTCTGGATGTTTAACCCAGTGGGCGGTCAGACTGGCCTGGCATGGTTTACCCTAGGCTGTTCCTGACTGCCTTACTCTTTCTGTACTCCAGTAGGACTCATTCTGTTATTTTTCTAGGGACTGACATGAGGCTGAATGTGCTGCAGTCTCCAGGATTGTCCTTCTGTCCTTTTCTGAATATGGGTAAAACGTTTGCCTCTCCTGTAATCTCCTTTCATGCCTTTCAGACATGACAGAGAGCAGCCTGGCAAGGGCAATAGGCATCTTCCCTGGCACATTTGTGTGCAGTCTGATGGGTTCCATGTGTGGAGCATTCTGTTTAGAAAGTATTGACTTGATCCTCCTTCGCTGCTGGTTGTTGTACTCCTCCTTAAAACCTTTCTCTAAGCATAGAGACCTTGGAAACAGTTTCGGTGAAGACTGAGGCAAAGGCAGCCTTACCAGTCTCTGCTGTCACTGTATCACCCCATTCAGAAATGGGCTTCCATTTGCCTTATTCAGTGTTTTACTACTAATGTAGGAGTAGACACTCTTCTTATTGTCCTTGATGCCTCTGGCAAGTGTCAGCGCTAGGTGAGCTTCTTCTCTTGTACGTGCCTGGGAAGTGTTTCTAAATCTCTTCTTCATAGACCACCCTTGCGTGCACGTCCTATTACTGCATTTTTGCTTGGAGGCTAGTGGTGGGTTCCCACTGGAAGGCCCCCACAGCTGTAGCTCTGCTGTGCACAGGGTGGTCCCAACAGCTGCCTTCTAATGGAAGAGAGGTAGAAATTCATAGCTTGCATAAATGAACTTCTAATTAAATGTAGCCTCATTAAGTATCACACGGCTAACTCTTAAAGCCTGGAGGAACCTGGCCAGGTAGTATGCCGAATGCTTCCTAGAACGGAGTAGGAAAAGGGCACCAAAGGACATGTGGCAAGATTTATCTCCTTCTTTTGTTTCTCTGTACTTGGTGCTGCTTTTACACCCACTGGCTGAAGTAAGAGACGCCTGATAGGGAGCACTGTAAGATGAGATGTAAAGGTGTGCTTGCGGCTGATTCCCAGTAACAGGAACAAAGCACTCCATATCCCAGCTAAAACGCTGATTCTGCCTGCCCTGCAGAGCGGCTTTGGCTGTATAATTACAGATCAAATATCATGTTCATTCAGATCTTACTGGATCAATAGTCTACAGCCTTCCTCTATTCATACACCTGAGCCTAAAATAAGGTGATGCGTTCTGCTGTGACCTGAAGCATTGAATGTTCCTGAAGGAGGATCAAAGTAAGGGCATAGCAGCTAGGAGGCAAGAGGACGTCCAGCGTCCGGGGACGAAAATCCATTTGTTAACACGCCCTGTTAAAACCCCCCACAATAGCAAACAACAAACAAAATCCAAAACACCAGGCAAAAGGCAAACGACCCTTTCCCCTTGACCCCATGCAAGGAAATTTCAGATCCTCCAGATTCTTCCCCCGTAGGTAGCTTCTCTAGCAGGGCCCAGCCCATGCACAGCACAGCTCTTGTCCCAGTAACAAGACCTTGTCCCAGGTAACTTGAAATACAGAGGAGTCTGAGGTCAAGACTTCTTTCTCTTGCCCTTTCTTCTGCAAGCTGATGACTTTGGCTATAGAGTTGTCTGAGTGAAGGGTGAGAGAGGACTATGTGCAAAAGCATCCATGTGTGAATGGTGTTCCTGTGCTCGCTGGCTGAGGGAAAATTTCTACACGACAATGTTTTGACCTCCAAATACAGTGACACAGGTTTGGAAAGGAATTGTTTGACCCGGCATGGTCTAGCAAGTGAGGTGAGCCCGGGTATGCAGGGAGGGGCACAACAGTTGGGGATGGATGGCCTGCTGGAGGAAACCATGGGGAAAATTGCAGTGTGCCCAAAAGCCAGCATGTCTGGTGAACTCCAACTTCTTCAACATCCAGTAGAGCTTCTCGATGAGAAAGTAAAGCTGTTTGATGTGAGATTCCAAAAAGCCCTAAATTTAGTTGCTCCAGACTTCTAGCAGGAGGGGTAGAGCTGAAGGACCCACCTGGAGTCTGCGGGATAGGCGGATGGGAAAGAGCTCACTGTGAATTCAGGCACCTTAAGAGACTTTCCCAGCACAAAACTAGCCATGAATTTTGACTCCAGTCCTCCATGGGGGCACATCAGGAGGTTCATGTGAGAGTTGACTGTCCAAGACACACAGTCCTGGTACTGCAACCCAGCCCCAGGGGAACTGGGCACAAGGAAGACCCCATAGCTTGACAAGACAAGCCCCCATAGCTTGGCTTGTCACAGAGGTAAAGGAAGGTGTAGCTGGTCTGACCACCACATGAGTCATTCAACAAAAAAAACCCTGTTAATCCTCATACAAACCTCTGCAATATATATTCCCATCCCCATGCTGAAACATAGCACCCCCATCTCACTCCAGGACCATACTCTACAGAGCCATGCTGTGGAGCTCCAGGAAGTCAATCCAAATGAAAAAAACCCCCAAACTACCGAAAACTTGCAAATGAAAGCGCTGTCAGTTCTCTGGTCTGGTTTGCAGCACAGCCCAACAGGTGCCAGAGAGATCATAGGATCGTAGATCTCCCTTCTCAGAGCAGGAAGGAGCACCACAGCTCTGGGCCAAAGCAGCGAGCATCCTCCTGGCACCTCTTGCTGCTGAGCACTTTTGCTTTGCAAAGCCACAGCCAGAGGGTCTAATTTGGCCAGCTGCTCCTCCATTATAGGTGATAATGCAGGAGATGGAACGATCCCAGATTGCCTGTTGGAGCCCAGGGCAGTTTTGCCAAGCTGGCAGTGAGAGCCAAGCCTCTCCTCCTGCACGCTGCCTTCTTGGTGGAAGCTGAGCAGGTCTGGGAACCATGGAAACATCACAGCTTTGGGGTTCTTCTCCTGCAGTGGTGTGCTCACCGGCAGCACCATTTTTGTCACAGGAAATGGCAGGTTTGGTGGTCATGTTTTACAGCAAGCTAGTGCTTTAGAAATAGTTTTCTTTCCACTCAGGACATGTTCCTGCGTGACTCGATTGAGGTGATCCTGCTCTGGCAGGGGGCCTGGACTAGACGATCTTTCAAGGTGCCTTCCAATCCCTAATGTTCTGTGATTCTGTGATTCCAGCTTTGAGGGTGACAGACCGTGTTAAGGGTCCCTTCCGTATCTGGTTCTTACTTTCCCTCCAACAGCGTCATCCAATCCTGCTTGAAGCGCGGCTCAGACGAGATTATGTGACGATGGACATCATCGCTGCTCACGATCGCGCACTCTGCTTTGCGTGCTTTTCCCCTCCTTCTTTTCCTCTTTCTGCTGAGTTATCTGTGGTAGGCAGTTTCTGACTGGTGATGTGAAATGCTACCTTTATCTCTTCACCACAGCGCTGGCAGTGTCACAGGTTGTCAGTCTAAAACAAGCAGCGTTGTCTGACTGCACAGAGCAAGCGTTGCAACAGCAGCCTGGGCTCACCACATCAGCATTCAGAGGTGAAAAGGGCCCCCTTAGGTGCTGACATAAACACGTTGCTGTTTGCTCCAGACGACTCTTGCAAGGCTGAGCCCCTTTAGACGTTAAGTGTGTAAATGCAGAGCCACGGAAAGGCAGTGCTGCTCAGCCGAGACCCGCGTGTGCTGCCTTCCCTCCCCATTGCTGCAAGAGGAGCACAAAAGTGGAGGCAGATTGCTCAGTGCTGAAGCATCACCAGTGACGCAGATCTCCAAGTGGGTCGGATGGAAAAATTATGTTAATGAGTTTACACGGCAAGTTCGGGAAAAACACCCGGCCAGGGGTGCAGGTGAAGCAAAGACAAAGCCAAGGGCTTTTGGCGTGCTGGGCTAGTGAGTGAGAAACAGCCTTTCTCCCCTCCATTTTTATTTCTTCACTTCAGAGATGAAACAGATGGAGAGAGAGGACAGGCCCAGTCGGGACTATTTAGAAGCAGCAGCGACAAGTTGAAAGTTTCCCTAATGAAATGTGACTTTTGAGGAGAGATGTGTGCTCTGGCACTCAACTGTCTCGGCGCAACCAGCTGAGCGCACAGTGTGCCTGGTACTTCCATAACAGCCCTCCCTTTTGCTGCGGTGCCATTCCAGAAAGGGTGCACAATTCAAGGAGCATCGCAGAAGGCAGCCTCTGGGTTTGTGGCTGCCGTATTTCAGGGCTCTGTGAGAGGCACTGGCAGTTTCAAATGACTTCTCTGCACAACGAAGCAAGCTGAAGGCGCTGACGCTAGTACCCCCACCTGGCATCTCAAAAAGACAGAGCTACTGCCCACTCGTCCGCTTTCCAGCAATAGCCCACAATGACTATTGTCAACAGGGATCGCTAGTCCTGCTATATCTTTCCTTTGGGCTACAGTATTTCTGTCTGTGAAGAACAGGGGATAGGCTGAGATAAACCTGATAACCATAAGGAGTCTCTGAATAGGAGCTGTGGAGGTTGTGTGCCCCAAGAGCTGGGCTATGGCAAACAGGAAGTCGGCTCAGCCATGGCCTTTAAACCTTCAAGAAGACTCTGCCTCTTTGGGCAACTATTTTGAGTAAGTCACCACACACAAAAGTAGGCCAACTTTTTTTGTGGATCAGAAGAGTGTTCTTTTTTCTGGGTCAAGGCAGAGATGACGGCACGGCCAGTGAAGTGTGGTGGAAGTGTCAGACTCATCGGGTGTTGTGAGAGCTGTGTCATGTTGTTATCCCCAAGGTACAGGGAGGCCTGATGCTTTCAGAGGCTGGCCAAGACCATGTACCTTGGAGATGGTGAGGTGACCCTGCAAGCCACCTGGTCTCCGTTGCAGTTCTGTGCTCTGGCTGTTCCCCAGCCCACAAGCTAAGCAGGCAGGTGAAGCTGGAATGAAGTATCAGGGATGATACCCAGGGTCAAAAAGTGTAAGAGAGCTGCACACAAAGAGGCCAGGCTTAGAGAGAGCAAGACGCAAGCAAACGTGGATGTCTTGAGGTTACTGGGCGGGAATTCACAGAGGGAGAAATGGGCGGCATCATTCACAAATGATAACTTTACTCTTAGTGGGAAAGGGATGAAGAGAAGAAGGGCTGGAGGCAGTGGTCACTGCAGCCTGACATCAACTCAAGAGCAAGTCCTGCTCCTAGGGAGAAAGCACGTCCCCTCGAGAGGAGAAAGGCAGCGGCAGAAGCGCATACCAGAACCCGCACCATCACGCCTTGTGAGCTCTGGGTTGGATGCAGCATGCAAAACACTGAAAAGTCACACCTGTGTCTTTGCAGCCAACAGCGTGTCCCAGGCTACCCCAGGCAACTCCAAAGGCTTCGCTGCTGCACCTTCCCCCCAAGACATCCACGAGCAATTCAGCTCAGCCCCAGCTCACGCATGCCTCTGAGTTGCTGCGGTAGATACAGATGTGACCTGTCAGTAGCAGTGCTGCCTAGAGACTTTTACCATGCTGTGCATGCACAGCACTTCCTGAGGCTAGAGCTGAGCGCTCAGATGGCCTGGAGTTTTGCGTGAGCATCTGAAGAGCAAATGCAGTCAGTGCCTTTCCAATGGGGAGAGTGCTGACTCCCCTGGTGTTCACTCCCCTGCGCTCTTCCT
This sequence comes from Phoeniculus purpureus, assembly GCA_028565055.1. Lineage (NCBI taxonomy): Eukaryota > Metazoa > Chordata > Aves > Bucerotiformes > Phoeniculidae > Phoeniculus > Phoeniculus purpureus. The sequence continues at coordinate 3,449 of JAOXOE010027929.1, read as the reverse complement.
CTGCAGACTATCTAACACTAGTTTCTATCTGCTTTTTGTACGTGCTCGGGATCTCCTTCACCTCTCTTGCCTGTGTCCCGCTACGTGAGCACATCCTTCCCTTTTTCACAGCGCTCACGTGCAAGCCCTGTGTGCGCATCAGTGATGACGTAACCCACAGCCCAGGGCTGGAGCTGGTCCTCTCAGCCTATTCCTCTGCACTCCATTTGATGACACACAGCATGGACTCTGGTGCCTGCTTCCAGTTCCATCATTGCAGGGGAGATAAAGGGGACAAACGCACTTTACGCTAAGCTTGGACCATTCAAGTCTTGTGGATACACAGACAAAGGTCACTGCCTGGCCACGGACCAAAACAGCACGTTAGGACTCAGAGAGAGAGAGAGCCACTTGCAGTGACGTCTCTGAGGGACAAAGTAATCCCTTAACTAGGAAAGAAAAAAACAAATCACAGTCAAATTTCAAGTGGTACTTTGGAGCAGACATTCTTAAGGAGCACCGGTGGCAGGTGCCCCAGTAAGAATCTCATTATATCCGGTAAGTCGCTCGCTGAAAAGCTCCTAGGGCTCTTTTTGTCTCTGGAGTGATAAGCGGAAGTGGTCTGATGTCTCGTGGAGCTTACAGAGGGATTCAGGTCTTTATTATGGATTAATTAACTTTCTGTAAAGAAAATTTTGTGTCAGAAGCCTGAAAAAAAAATAGAGGGTAAATACTCGTTGAAAGTGGTGTGAAGTCAAGGTAAAATCCTGTCACAGCACTGCCTGCAGCAGGACATCTCTCCTCTTACACTGGATGAAATCAGAAGGAAATCCTCTATCTCACCTTGCAAGAAAGGACTCCCCTGCAGCAGACACCGTGGCTGGGTTAAAACTTTAGCTAAGAACATTTTCCAAGGAAAGAGAACAGTAACTTCATAAGTGAGCGTACTTCACCTCTGACCTCTCACTGGCTCTGACTTCGCAGGGCATTCGCAGCGCCTTTTGCTCTGATGCCCCTTCGTGTGAGATTATTTGTTTCTAAGAAGCTTTGTGTAATAAGGTGTTAGGCTCAAGATGGTTGACACCAGTGTTTGATTGTGGAAGGGGGTGATACCACTGAATAAACTTAAAAGTGGATGCTTAGAGAACTAAATAATAGCTCCTGCTCTGCTTTGGGAGACTAGACTTGTGAAACTGGAATAGGATTTCTCTCTCTGTCTTCCCCTCCTCCTCCCAGGCTTTAGCTTTTCCTCAGGAGGAGCAGAGACAGATACTCGGCCTCGTGTCCAGACACTGGAAAAGTGCATGTGGCCCTTTGGATCAGAAATCCCTCACGATGGGTTACTGCTCTGGCAGTAAAGAGCAAACAGGCAGGAGACCCAGGGAAGCCCACCAGCAGGCTTTCAGATTGAAGCACTGAGACCTGAGCATAAGGCAAAGAGCCGGCAGCTGATCTGAGCCCTGCACGCTGCCCAAATGTGCCAAGTGAAACGAAAAACCGTTTCCAAATGCTCCAGCTGAGCCTGATCTGTGATCTAAGGGAAAACTTCTAGGAGTTATTCAGAGACTGCAGTTTAGAGAGCCAGAGCTTCAGCCAGGAACAGTGGAGTGATTTGTTCCCACTGAAGCATGGTTACCTGCTCGCCTCTCTTCACACCTAGGAGATGCCTGGAAAGCAACCCTGGCCTCTTCCAAGCCGAGGCTGACTCCTGCTCCATGCGTAGCTGGCTGCAGCCACCCACGGTCCCACCCCTGGCCGTGTTGAGGAAGTGGGGAGCAGCAGGGGTACAGAAGATCTTGAAGCCCACTGTGCATGACAAAACCAGCACAGGAGGCTGGAGAGCCACGAATGTTTTGGGTCAGAAGAGGCCACCTCTGGAACAGATTTTGTTCAATAACATCTGTCAAATTTGTCTGACAATGAAAAGGATGAAGAGTTGTTCTACACCAAAATCAGCTTGACTTGGATGCTGAGATGGGAGTGACGGCTTTGGTTGCAAGCAGACCACCCTATTGACCACCCCTCCAGCAGCACCAGTTTGTGCCCCAGAGCAGCTTTTGTCCTAGAAAGGGAGGGCACATTCACCTTTTCGGGAACCTGAATACCTCAAACCTGTAGCAGCGATCTCATAGAGCCACTTGCTGCACTAGAGTGAAGGCAAATGTCACCAGCACCTATCGTAGAGGAAATCAGCAGTGAGCAAGAAGGCAGGCAAAGGTGTCTGCCTTCCTGCAGCACCCTCCCAGTGTCTTGCAATGTTACTGTGACCTCAATGAAGACTCCTGGATAGGGACAGCAGAACAGGAACAGCATGACATGGAGACCAGAGAGAGGTCTGTGTGTTCTTGGCTGACCCCTCCAGTTTTTAGCAGATGAAGCAGCCAGTGCTGAGGGTTTAGAGACAGCGTCATGGTGTAGCGAAGGAAGAAGATTGAGCAGTTCAAGTCCCAAGCAGTGGATACAGCAGGTTTTTACAGCAGATCTTATCGTTCTGCAATGCCTTTGACGTATCGGTAGTGTAAGGAGACAAGTGACGCAACCTCTCATGTTAGCAAAGTCCAGAGGGAACGACCATCCTTAGTCTCCAGGTAACGCTCTGCTTTCTGTTTCTCCCCCAGCTATCTGATTATTGAGATCCAGTAGAAGAGCCTGGAAGGCATTGAAGCTACTGCTGTGCCTGGCTTCTTGACCTGCAGTGTAGCAGACCCTGTGGCAGGCATAGCAAGGTTTGAAAGCTTTGCTGAATGCCAACAAGCAGGCCAGGACACGACCTCCGCTCAGCTTTGGTATGTGCTACCCGTGATAACCAACATTTCTTGAAGCCTTGGGGACGTTCAAAGGAATTCCGACCCCAAAAATATTTCCTTCATGAAGGAGTGACTTCAGTGAATAATGACAATGAAAAGACATGCAGGCAACATCTCGCTGAAGGTGGTCATGCCTGAGAAGGGTTCAAAACCAGGAAAGTGCTAAAGATGTTTAGGGCAAACAAGAATGTTTCAGGCTCATAGCAAGCATGAATCTTGTGGGAGGGCTGTTGGGCTACAGGTCTGTAAATGAGCTGACAGGGCAGTTTAAAAGACTAAGGACACTGTGGAGAAAAGAGTGTCTTCAGGTTGTCAAAGAGGATGTTTGAGGAAGTGCTTTCATACCAGAGATCAGATTTTCAGATTAAAAAGGTTGAGAGTTCATTGGGAATAGAGGTATCAAAAGAAGGGGACTGGCCCAAACCAACATATTGACTAACAAGTTGAGAAAAAACAGAATTTTAAAAGCATCTCTAAGGAACCGGGTACTGTGTCTGTGTTTATAAATGGTACCGATGAAGAAATGACGCATGGTCAAGTTGAGCTAAACTGGGGATGAAATGTGCACTCTCTCTTTGCAGGGTGTTCCTGGCCTGTATCAGAAACGGCGTGACCAGTAGGAGTAGGAAGGTGATTGTGCCCCTGTACTCGGCACTCGTGAGA
>JAOXOE010027928.1:0-17225 GCA_028565055.1 Phoeniculus purpureus | reverse complement strand
GCAACAGGATGTTTTCTTTTCTTCATAAAAGCACAAACCTGTAAGTCTGAAAATTCTGTAATTTTCAAACCACAATATTGGATAACAAGACGGACAAAATAACTGAAAGGTGTTCAAGGAAGCACTTGATTTAGAGGAAAGAAGCAATGCTGCAGGGGTTTGGGCTGTTGGCCAAATACTCTGAAATGAGCATGGGGAGGTAGTAGCCGAGCAGGTGTGTGATTAGAGAAGTTCACATAGGTAGCTACACATTGAATTTCTTGCCAAAAATGTTACTTTCATCCTGAGTCACCATAGCAGGAAACTAGTGAAGTCTTTATGATGGAATGAATTTCCTTCACTAAGGGCAAACTGAGGCTGATAAATCTGGTAGCCTTCTACTACAGGGTTACTGCTTTGGTTGATAAGAGAAGAGCAACTGGTGTCATATACCTGGACGTGTGCAAAGCATTTGATGCTGTCTCATATGATGCTTTTGTCTCTAAATTGGACAGACATGGATTTGATTGCTGGACTATTCAGTGGATAAAGGATTAGCTGATTGGTTGCACTCTAAGCATCATTCATGTCTGAGTGCAGACCAGTGAGGAGAGGCACTCTTCAAAGTCAGTATTGGGACTGCTGCTGTTTAACACCATCTAACACCATTTAAAAGTGTCTAACCCCATTTAACTGCATTCAGCTCTAGAGTCCCAAACAAAACAAAGACATAGCCCTGCTCAAGTGAGTCCCCAAAGGACTCAAGTTGGCCACAAAAAAGACCATGGGGCTGGAGCACCTTTCCTATGAGAGAGTTGGGATTGAGAAGAGGAGGCTCCAGAAATACAATACTGCTGCCTTCCAGTACCTACAGGGGGCCAGGAAAGATGAGGAGGGACTTTTTACAAGGGCATGTAGTAGTAGGACAGAGGAAAATGGCTTTAAACCAAAAGAGAGTGGATTTAGATTAGATGTAAGGAAGAAATTCTTTACCGTAAGGGTGCTGAACAGGTTGCCCAGAGAGGTCATGGATGCTCGATACCAGGAAGTGTTCAAGGCCAAGTTGGATGGGGCTTTGGGAGACGTGACCTAGTAAGAGGTGTCCCTGCCCCTGATAAGTGGATTGGAACTACATGATCTTTGAGTTCCCTTCCAGCTCAAACCCATTTATGACTTTGTGGTTTAAACCTGGCTGGCAGCCAAAGACCACACAGCTACTCCCTCAGCCTCCCACATCTCAGGGAATGGAGGACACAATTGGAGAAATAAATGTAAAAAGACTCAAAGGGTGAGATAAAAGCAATTTAATAATTGAAATAAAATTATAACTATAGTAATTATGATAGTAATAATAGCATATACACACAACTAATGTGCAATGCAATTGCTTATCACTCACCAGCCAGGGCCCAGCCCCTTTCCCAGCTACTGATACAAGAGGAAGAAGCCCTGAAACCACAGTCCTGAGAAAGAGAGTGAGCACCAGTGAGAAAGCACTTCCTGGTTAAGTCTCATCTATATACTGAGCACGGTGTCCTATGATGCGGTATATTCCATTGGGCAAGGAGGTAAGCTTAGTTAAAGCATAGCATAGTCAGGTATTTCACAGAGCAAGAGAAGAGCAATGATTGTAAGGTGAGAGCCCTGGAGAACTTGTTCAAAGCTCTGTCTTTGCCACCACTTCATGGAGACACCATGCAAGGTCTCTAATTTTGAATGCAAGAGGCATTTCCAGTCCATTCAGAAGTCTCTGACCCCAGCTTTACTGGACTGCTATGGAGAAGAAACCTTTCCAGGGGACAATCCAAACCTCTTCATTCAACTCCAGCTTTGAATAGCTGCTGGAGACACATAGCTCAAGTCCCTCTTCAACTGCCTAGTCAGGAATGGAGGATCTTGGCAGATTCTTGGTGGGGTAAATCTGGAGGACAAAGAGCTTTCTGCCCAAAGCCAAAGCAGGAGGAGGCACAGAGGGACATGCTGAGACTACCTTCTGTTTTCACCTGGGGCAGGGTTAATTTTCATAGTAGTAGCTGGTTCTAGTTCACTGGCAGAGCACGGGAAACTGGGAAGTCCTTAACTTAGGATAAGCACTACTTAGGAACACCTGAAACATCAATGTGTTTTCAACACTACGCTCACCCTAAATCCAAAACGCATCACTCTACCAGCTATTAGGAAGAAAAATAACTCTATCCTAGCCAAAACCATGACAGTCTGCTCATCTTTTTCATCCTCTCACTTCTCACAACTTCAACTCTCCTCCTCCACTCCTGCAGAGAAAGCACCATCTCACTGCTCTGCAGGTCCTTTTCCTCCTTTGTGCACTTAACAAAGGTCTAGTTTTGGCTGAAGTACCAGGTATTCACTTAGCTGTAAGGAAACGTGAAGTTGCAGCCACGACAAAACATTCTTCTGAAGTAAAAAGACACTAGCTGGTGACCTACAGATCACCAGGAAAACAGCACCCTCTGTCCCTAAAGCAGCATATGGAAATGTATAATTAAATACACGTGTATTTCAGCAAATAAGCCAGGCTGTGGTCAGTGTAAGGCAAGTGGTTAATCATGCACAACACGGTGCATACAGTGGTGACCAACTTGCTCTCCCTCACAGTTAAAAATGCAACTACTAGAAGCATTTAATACATTTGGTATGTCTCAACCCATGTACTCCAGAGGTAACAGGCCACACCACAGCCACATGGTAGCAATCTGCCCCTTTTTCCAGCGGCCCTCTAGGGCACAGGAGTGTGTATGCACCATCCCCTCATCTCTGTTCCATTCCTGGAGATGTTCTCCACTTCTCCCGAGGATTCTCTGAGTATCCAGGGTCCTTTCCATGTGACACAACTTCCAGGCAGAGGAAGGCAATCATCAGCCCATGCCATGTCCTATATCACAGAATCATTGAATCATTAGGGATTGGAAGGGACCTCAAAAGATCATCCAGTCCAATCCGCCTGCCACAGCAGGATCACCTAGACCAAGTCGTACAGGAACATGTCCAGGCAGGCTTTAAACATCTCCAGAGGAGACCCCATAACCCTCTGGGCAGCCTGTTCCACTGCTCTGTCACACTCACTGTGAAGAAGTTTCTTCTCATATTTATGTGGAACCTCCTGTGTTCCAGCTTACACCTATTGCCTCTTGTCCATTGCCCCTACCATGGTGCCTTCAGCCCTCCAGTGGAACCTCACAAGGGTGTGACCACCAGGCCTTGCACAGGTAGGTCTTCAGTGAACTAAATTCATTGAAGAATGTCTGAAGAAGCATTGTTTGAAGTTTCCAAACCAAGATCTACCTGGTCTTGGGTGGGGTGCAGAGAGGAGTAAGGCATTACTGAAACATGTCTCCTGTTCTCTGCTGCTTCCAGCACCTCCTGAGTAATCTATAGATTCAGGAGAAAAAGCCTGTTATGATCTCCTGATGTTGTCCTTCCCTCTCCAGACTCACTGTTTTCATGATATAGAGTGCTACTTTACCTGGAGTGATCTATCACGTGGCCTAGGAGAAAGGCTGGGGCAATTACACAATGAAGTGGGAGGGTTGCATTCTAACACTGTCTGTTAATCATCTAGGAAGTACTGAAAAGTCTAATTAAATCTAATTAATATTAGATTTAAACAAGACACAGGGATCAATATGTTGATGATACAAACCTGGGAGGAGTGGCTGACATGCCTGAAGGCTGTGCTGCCATCCAGTATGACCTTTGGCCAGCAGGATTCTCCTTGCCCTCTACTCTGCCCTGGTGATGTCATGCGTGGAATACTGCATCCTCTTTCTCCTGTTCAGGATGGACAAGGGACTTCTGAAAAGAGTCCAGCACAGAATCACTGAAGTGATCAGGGGGGCTGAAGAATCTCCTTTATAAGGAGACGCTAAGCTGGGTTTGGAGTAGGGGTGGATCTCATCAGTGCTTGTAAAGATCTAAAGAGTTAGTGTCAGGAGGATGAGACCAGGCTCTTCTCAGTGGTGTCCAGCAACAGAAAAACTGGCAATGGGCAGAAACTGAAACATAGGAGGTTCCATTTGGACATATGGAAAAATCCACAATAAGGGTCACAGCACTGGAACAGGCTGCCCAGAAAGTTTGTGAAGCCTTCTTCTCTGGAGACATTCAAAATCTGCCTAGATACGTTCCTGAACAATCTTTTCTATGGGATCCTGCTCTTGCAGGGGTGTTGGATAGGTGGTCTTCAGAGGTCGCTTCCAACCCCTACCATTCTGTGATTCTCTGTGATGTTTCTTCACTCCCTTTTACCTACAGTGACCAAAGCTATGTCAGTGACAAGCACATCCTGTGGTCACTAGCCGTAAAGGACACCGAAAACAAGATGCTCCTGAGCAAGAGCAAATACACTTTGTATGGCAGATACACAGGACATTTAGTTACTTCCTTTGGTGAGAACAGAATTGCGTACAAAGCCAAGGGACCACAAGGGTCAGCTCTCTTCAGCACTGCTCTCTCTCTGCCTCTTGCCTACCTCCCTCATAGGGTCTTTTCTTCCATGGCTGGCACCCAAGGATGACCGTCTCCTTCCTGCCTTTGATTCCAATCTCTGCATTCCTGAATCCAGCTCCTGTATTTGGTTCCTGTCTGCCACTCAGTCTAGTCTGGGACTTCCCTAGCATCTGCACCAGTGGTGATGGTAGCCTAATTGCCAGCAGAGAGGTTGGGTTCTGCGATGGTTTTGCACATATTTCATGTAATAATTAATGTCCTTAAAGCAGATTTATTTTTCTTTTTCAATATATAAGTCTTTCTCTCTTATTCCCTTTATCTTCCTCTTTCGGGGAGCAGAGGGGTTAATAGAAAGTGACTGTCATTCATCTCATGGCCCAGCCTTAACACATGATATTTTCATTCCATAAATCACTCTCCTTTATTCTCTTTGTTTTCCCCTTTGGGAATGGAGAAGGGTTAATAGAGAGATTCTGTAGTCATTTGCCTAGTGGCCAGCCCAGCCCTAGCCCCTGGCAGTGGATATATTTTATTTCTGCCTCAAAAGGCAAAATAAACACACTTGAAGCTTTTTATTTGTGCTTATTCCTCATCCAGACCCTAAATATGTTCCACATCCAAGTTTGAGGGTGCCAGCCCAGCACTGGCATGTGGACTGGCACCTCTGATGTTCCACTAAAAGTGAAGGAGCAGAACATAAGGGCTTTGATATGTTCATGAGTTGGCCTCTGCAGCCAAGCTGTGCATTACACGTTGCTTGTCTCCTGATGGCCACGGAGTTGTGCTGCAGTGCTGCTCAGTGCACTGGGACCCTCTGCACAGCTCTACTGATCAAACTGTGGCTGATGCCATTAAAGGAGGATGATATAATACATCCTGGCACTGGACATGAGATGGAACATGAGACTAACTGAATCATAGAATGGTAGGGGTTGGAAGGGACCTATACAGATCATCTAGACCAACTCACATCTTAAAAAGTGGCAGAGGTTCTGCAGTGGCATCTCAAATCTGTTCACTTGCAGGTAAGGTGGTACTCCAGCAGCTGACAAGTAGGGACATATTCCATTTGCTAATGTCAAGCTTCTCTAAAGTGGGGGGAAATTGCTTTGAGTCAAATGGGTTTTTTAAGTTGAAGCATTTTTGGTTGGTTTTTTATTCTTTTTAGAAAAACTCCACCATCCTGGTATAGATATGTTGAATCAAACTAATCCATCATCTCTTCAGATTTGCTCTTGGTTTTCCAGAACTACTTTTTAGTCCAAAAGGCTAGCAGATTCTTTACTGTGGCTCCCAACTCCCAAGGCTGATTCTTGTGTTTCTGTGGCAATGCAGGAATGTTTTAGTATTGAATAGTGGGAACATGCAGTCCCCAACATCAAAATGCTCCCAAAGTGCTCCTCAGCCCCACCCACAGAAAGCATGGGCAAGCTCCAGCTGTGAAAAACAAATTAGGCAGTCAGTCGAGAGGGAACAACTGCCCTGCACACCTTATTCCTGTTGGTCCAAAGGCTCCCTAACTGATACCTCATTGTTTTATCCAGCTAGGAACAGATTGCACAGCATGAAGAGCAGAGAGGGGCTTGCATCAAGGGGCTAAGATAATATACTGGGCTGGTAGAAGCTGTAAACTTGCAGAAATACATGGTGCTGCTGCATTTATGGATAGCAGAATTAGCAGAGCAGAGTGAGTAAAAGTCACCGTCCAAGGTTACTGTGTGACGTATATGAGTTGATGAATGACACGTGGTGTGTAGCTTATGCAATTATTGTTGGAAACCAGAGCCAAACCCATAGATGGTTCAACTCAGTAACGTGCCACAGAATGTAATAAATTTATTCTGAGACCTAGCTCACTCCCTGACTTTTAATTCATGACTTTGGCCCTTGAGGGCAGTAACCTCTTCATCACCAGCTCCTTTAGGTAGTGGTAAACTAGGAGCTGAAGCCAGGCAGCAGCCCAGCTGTGCAGCATTCACTCTAGCAGACCAAGGTGATATGAAAAGGGACAGCATGTAGGATGAGATAATAATTGGCAAGCAGCAAGTGTTTCATTCTACTTTTCAAAAGTGGGTATCACAAATTCCTCCCTCAAAAAATAATTGTTAAATAATGAAATCATTCTGCTCTGTAGATCAACAGATTTTTTTTCACCCAAAAAATGCAAGTACCATATGTTTTAAACTGAGAAGAGGGCAAACAGGTTGCCTGGTAGCAGTGGGTTAGCAATAGGGCTCTACTTTGTTCTTATCACTGGAAGAGCACAGTGCTGCTAGGAGTAGATTTTTCCAGAAGGCTTTGGCTATTTGCAGCTTCATCCAGTTCCAGAAAGTCAAGTATTGCCAAGCGGGGACAAATCCCAACAAACTCCAACTGCCAGATAGCAGTATCAGAAACCCCAGGAGCTACAGCAATCCCAAGACATGTCTATGCTTATTGGCCTCTATAAGGAGTTAAGTTCTACCTGTTTTCCTGAAGGGCTGTCCCCAGAGGAGTGCTAGTATCTGAATGAGCTACTTTTCATGCAGAGAAGCCCACACCTTTATGGATTGCATCATGAAGTTCAAGAGATGGATGTGGCAATGGGGCATTTCAACCATGAACACAGTATTGAGCAAGCTGACAGCCATTCACACATGAGCAGGGGGGCAGGAAAACATCGTTATGGCTTTATGTTAGTGCAGCCAGCTTTTCTGCTCCCAGTTCGTTTAAAAATAAGCCAGAGATGTTCAGTCGGAATGGGAGAGGGGAAGCAGGTGAGGCAGAGATGGGTTGGTCCTTTCTCCTTTCTTGTGTCTCTGAGATAGTAAGATTGTCCTTCTGCAGCGAACTACAACTGTCCTAGATATGTGTCCCGTGAAGGTTACTTCAGAGTTCATCCTCATTGCTGTCAAATGTTGGATTAGTGTGGCCTCCCATATTTCCGTCTACAGATACTGCCACAGAATCTGAGAAGAAGGTTTCATTCAGAGGTGGCCAGGCTGAGTCCTGCTCTAACACTTGCTGAAGCTGCTTGTAATGGCTTTTTGAGTGGTATTCAAAGGTCTTCTTCAGAAGCAGCCATAAGTGTCTGTTTTCAATGACAGCCTCCTGTAAAAGCAAGAGATAAAAAAAAAGATTCTAGAGAATCCAGACAGCAGCTTTCCCTCTTCATCTACAGGACACACGGGGAGCAAATAACGGGGACCTAGACCTCCCACCCTGTGCTGCTTATTAAACAGTCTTTTAATAACTGCTTTTCATACCATCTCCATCAGAGGAGCTCTCCACCAGAAAACTGGGACCTGCTTCTCCTGACAGTCTTCAGGATCTGAGTAAAAAACACCCATATTTTTCCAGCCTGGGGCAAGGCCTGACACATCCCACTCACCAAAGCAAAGGGCCTTGCATTCCCTTATATCGAATCATTCAGATGTAGGGCTTAGTGAAAAGAGAGTAAGGGTGAGGTAGAAGTGATGGCTCCTATTTCACCACATATTCCCAAGCTGGGTTTAGGAGGGTGAAGAAAGAGTGAGACCTGACCCTTTTGTCTCGCTGGTTACTGCTGACAGGAGCATTCAATGAAGCATGCTCACCTCAACTAGAAAGGACACAGCAAATGTGACTGCAAGCATTATCACCATGGAGATCCGCCACGTGGTAGGAGTGCAAACGAGCTAGGTAAAAAACAGAAGCTGCTCAACAATATGTGTGTACCATGAACAGTGGGGGTATCTTGTGTCATAGAATCAGACACATACAAAACCATTTAGGTTGGAAGATACTGTTAAGATTATAAAATGCAACCATTAACCCAGCACTGCCAAATCCACCACTAAGCCATGTCCCTAAGTATCACATCTACATGTCTTTTAAAGAACTCCAGGGATGGTGTCTCCACCGCTTCCCTGGGCAGCCTGTTCCAATCCTTTCAGTGAAGAAATTTAAAATTAGTTTAAATCTAAACCTTCCCTGGTGCAATTTGAGGCCATTTCCTCTCATACTAATCACTTTTTACCTGAGAAAAGAGACTGACCCCCACCTGGCTACAGCCTCCTTTCAGGTAGGTGTAGACAGTGATGAGGTTTCCCGAGTCTCCCTTTTCACCAGACTTAAACAACCCCAGTCCCGTCAGCCTCTCTTCACAGGGCTTGCTCTCTAGACCCTTCACCAACTTATATAATCAAAAGCCTGGATCTTGCACTTGCTATCCACTGCTGCTGCTGCTGCGGTGACAATTTTATTAGTTGTCTTGAGGAATTACTGATAAAGACATTTTGAAACGCATGGTGCAGCAGATAAAACCGTAGTCCAGAACCGCGACAGTAATCTGGGTATTTCTTTTCTTTATACCATAGGAAATAGTTTGTAGTCTGAATATTTCAGTTCCAAATCAAACCCCAGCTTCCCACAGCTGGCAGCACTGGCTTTGTGGCTGTAGCTCAACTTATTTTGGAAATGCAACTCAGATCCAAAATTTGGACCAGCAGGTTCTAGCAGGGCTAGGCTATTGCAATTTATATTGTCGCTCTCTCCTTTTCTCAGCAAACCCAGAGTGCTCCCTCCAGGGAGACCGGGAGTCTTGCAGTTCTCCGAAAGGCATCTCAGCCCCTCGCAGCAGCAGTGCTCACAGGTCCTGTGCCACCACGGTCCGCAGCAGTACTAAGACTTGTTCTGAAGTGCCATCTCGTGGCAGGTTCTTTACTCGGGCCCGCCCGCTGAGCAGCTACTCTGGAACCAGGTACAAGGAGAGGCAGCTGCATCTAGGCTGCTGTCCATTCAAGATCCAGGGCCATTCTGCTTCCATGTTTTTCTTTCCATGTTTCTTTTTTTCCATTTCTAAATCCATTTTCTAACTGTCACACAAACGCACACAACCAGGAGCAGCAGCATGTTCAGCAGCTGTTATTCAAAGCCACCACATTTGGCTGTTCTGATTGCAAATGTAGTGGAAAAGCTGTTTGTTGTTTTTGTTGCTGTTGTCCTGTGACTTCTACAAGGCTGTGAGAGTGTCACAGTGAAGGAGGTTATCGTGTCCCAGCCTCAACACAGTAACTGCCAAGTCCACTGAGAACTCTCTCCTACAGTTCACTCGGATTTTATCCTTCCCTTGCGTTTCCCTGGGATCTATTTGCACACTGCAACTCCCAGACTGCATTCTGCCAGACTAAATAAGCCAAGCCCTATTGGTATTTATTAATCAAGGATCAAGACAGAGTCTTCATTCCCACGACAGCCTCACTAGTCCTCCTCTACAGCTGTTCTAAACCTAATTGCTGCTTTAGGAATCTCTGGGCTGTCTGGAATTTAAACAGGAAGCCTGAAAACACTGGGGACTCAGAAACAAGAGTTGCCATGACTGCCAACTGGCACACCTTCTTTGTAAGACCAGCGAGTGAAGCAGCAAAGTCTGAGAAACACAAGTGCATGGTGCTTTCTTGGAGGTCCTAGCCCCTTTCCTGACCTGGTTTCACAACTATCAAGCCACCAAAATATTAAGCAAGAGTAAGCTTAGTAGTGTCATCCTATATTGCACGAACTATGTGCTGAGACAAATAAATGTACATGTGTAGCTGTCCAGGCGACAGAATGCACATAAGTCCAGAAGGTTCTTCAATCTCATAGTCTCAAAAATCCATCTCTTTAAATATGATTTGTCTTTAGAGATGCCAGGTATCCCTGAAAAAGTCTGTTCCTGCACTTCCCAGTGCACTTCTAAAGGGACTAGCAGGAGGAAGAAAACCCACCTTGGAAAAATACTCACATCCATCTTAGAGTAGAGATCATCAATGTCAGCAAACATCAAGAAGAGGCAAACGCCCAGCTGCCCTATGAGCACCAGTATGAACATGTCTGAAGGGGCAAAAACAAGCAAATAAACCCACAGGTTTACAAACAAACTCAGCTGCTTGCCTTTACTACAGAAGACTGTGATCATTCTCTGTGTCAAACAGTAGCAAAATAAAGAAATCCATGACATAGAAATGAATTTTCAGCAAAATAAAAATAAACTACAAAACCCCAGCTTTACTCAGTCAAGTAGATATATGTCAGACTGGGACCAGCCTTGTAACCACAGATTTAAGATGCCTAATGAGTATTTTAAACATTCATTATGACTTCTCACATCTGAGAAGACTTAAAGCCTTCCAGTGCATCTCATTCTGAGTTTGGTGTTTCTTGTCACTCAGAAAAATGTCCAGGATGTTGTCCTGCTCCTGTCAATATAATTAAGGACTCCACCCTTGATTTCACTGTTATCAAGATTTGCTCAAGATTGAGATCTAAAGAATCCAAGTTATGGAGAATCTAGTGCACTTCCCACACATAGGCAAGTGTTCCAATGATGAATTTCTCTTCAGCTGGCAAGCATGAGACTTCACCCCGTAGCTGCTCACTCTGATTTTCTAGTTCCAGAAGACTAATTACCCACACTTCTGCTCCTTGGGAGGACAATTCCCTCCTCACTATTAACTATACCAGAACAGCAAAGCCATGAAATGGGCAGCATTCATTTAACTCTTCAGGTAAAAAAGACAGTGATAACAGAGCTTTCACTGAGACACAGCTGCAGGATTTGCCCCACAGAGAAGAACAGCTCTCTTATGCTTCACTGCAACTTCCAGATCTGTGATGATCGCATGTGCTTATCTTCCCTTCACATGTCAGCTTCTCAGAGGCAGAACAGACCTTCTAGACTTCACTACAGCCATTTCAAGTTATTGCCTCCTTTGATGAAGAAGTTACTGATCATAGAGTTAGCAAATGCTAAACATCTCTCACTCTGGAACTGGAAAAAGGATTGCTGCCACTGCATGGACTTCATTGTATGTTTTCTTCTGAGATGGGCACAGAAGAATGAGCTGAACATAACTTCTCAACCAGCATCCTTTGGAGACAGGCATAGGGCTCCAGGGTTACTCTAAAAAGTAAACCAAGGTGAGACCACCAAATTCTGGCTCTTCTTGAGATGTGTCATTCAGGCTGCCTTAAGTAATATGATGTTTCTTCCAGCCAAGACCACCTTCTTGCTACTTCTTAAAAGTTTTTATCATAACCCATTTGCCTGTTTCAGAAATCAAAATGCCAGGGCCAAAGCTTTAGGAGTACAGAAGCAAGAAGAGTAAGCTCAGCAGAGAGCTGGTGGTCACAGGTTGCCGCTAGCACTAGAACTTCTGAAAAGGTGACCTGTGGCCATTTAGAAATCTAATATTTGGCTCCTGTTTTTTGGCTGGCATCACTTTGTTCAATGTTTCCCTAGCAAATAAACCTCTTGAGCAAAAGGTTCCCTGTGTCTCTTCCCACACTCACAGTTTGTGTAGATGGGTTGCCTGAAAGGCTTTCCCTTGGAAAATACCAATGCTACAATGAGGCAGTTGATGGTACTTAGCAGCCACACTGTGGTGTTTTCATAGCTCTTGTAGCCATTGTCCATTTGCTCATGAGCTCCATCTGTTATCCCATGGAGATCCAAGCTGGAAATAGAAGAATTCTCCATCTGGTTGTTCACTGATAGGCAGGCACTGAAAAAGAGTGTCACACTGGTCAGGAAATTATCCCTGTCGTGGTTCTTTCTCTCAGCTTCCACTACTGCTATCGGGAATCCTCCCTCACAGCCATGATTTGCAAGAATATATGTTATTGGCACGGTGCTCAATTGTACCCACTGGGTTGGTGGCTGAACTTGTCACTAGGCTGAACTAGCTCACACCTAGCTGAATATCCTGGTCTTCCCTGCAATCAATTACTCTGTGCTCAACAGAAGCATTCTCACCACATGTACTGTGCTGCACAGCAGACTTGCTGGAGACCTCAGGAACCTGCAGACAACACTGGTAAATGCATCTGCACACTGTGGGAAAGCACAGGGTCTGCCTGCAGCTGCTGGTCAGATCTGTAGTTAAGGTGATCTACAGGATCATGCAGACCTGTCCCGCTGGGTATGCCCTATGTCAGCTTGAGTTCCAAGAAGGGGACCTACCTGTATATATTGGTCTTGGAATACCAAGGCTGCTTCTGGACCATCACAAACCCGAAAATCTGCATGCTGAAGCTGAAGAGGATGTTAAGTACAACAGAGAGCAGCAATGGGGGTGAGATGAGTTGGCTGGGAGGCCTGTAGGGAACCAGCTTTGGATAGGCACCTGTGAAACTCACTGAAACATGCACAGACATGTTCACTAGTGTGTCCAAAATACAGGCAGTGCTGCTGTATATTACTGACCATGAATAATGGGCAGCACTTTTGTAAGACATACAAATACTGTACAAGTATAAAATACTGAGGTTTTTTCTTACAAAATCTTATTGGCCAAAAGAGGTTAATTAATGGCATCTGACTATCATTAGGCGTTTCTGGGAGATAAAATGTTGGGGATTTATTTTATTTGGCTACTGTCAGGCTCAAGAACATAAGGATTTGCTCAAGCTTTGTTGTTCTCTGTTACTTGTGGGTTAGGAGTTTCTGTTGCCTGTGTTCCGTGCATTATCCTGGATTAAGAACCTAGTGCTCGGGTATTTGAGCTGCTAGATGACTGCATTAGCTAACTCAACAGGTTTTCCTCTGTTCTTAGGTTTAACAAATTTATCTAGACTTTGAGTAGAACTGCTGTACAGAAAGCCTTGATGCAGTGTTCCAAACCTCTCTCCTTACAGAGAGGGAGGTTTTGGCACATGGCTGACCCTTTTAGGCTTGATTCAACGAAGGCCTTTTTCAATCATCTCTGTTCCAGCAGGATGCAAGATGTCTTTTTGCTACATGTTTTTCATGTCCCTGCCTTTGCTACTGCTGCTTCTAAATCTCTCCTTGCATTTAGTCTATCTCAACAACTCTCTCCTCCAGCACCGGTTTCCTCTCTCATTATTGACTTACAGCTTCCTGCTCTGCGGTGCTTGACATCTGTCATTTCTTCCTTTTCAGTTTTCATCCCTCTTCCCTCTCATGCCTCCTGCCTACACAGCTCCAAACACGAATTGAAACAGTCAATCTCTACATTTTTTCATTTTGGGCATGAATCCTTAACTATCTTCTTAATGTGCCCTCCTAAGTCAACAGGAAAAAGTCTGAATAGATTTTGCACTACATTAGGGTTGTTTTTACTCCTTCTAGAGATAACATTCCAGTTACCAACAACCTACATGCTCAGAAAATGCCCCACCAAGGATTCCTCAAATTATTTCAGAGCTTTTCTCAAACAAGACGTCTTCTCTGCTGATCCAGACATCCTGTACTGCATGTAGCCTCTATGTTTGTCCTTTCTGTACATAGAATAAT
The DNA here is from genome assembly GCA_028565055.1 of Phoeniculus purpureus. Lineage (NCBI taxonomy): Eukaryota > Metazoa > Chordata > Aves > Bucerotiformes > Phoeniculidae > Phoeniculus > Phoeniculus purpureus. The sequence goes on along the minus strand of JAOXOE010027928.1, from coordinate 3,526 downwards.
GCATTTACAAAGAGGTGAAAAATATTTGTGATCCTCCTGTTAATAGCTAGTATGACTAAAGGGCTTACTTGTCACACCAATTACAGTGGTAATAGCCAGATCTTGGAACAAAAATTGGTAATTCCCAAAGGAGTTTAGTTGCTGAAAAGAAGAACACAAAGAAAAAAAATCGTAAGTCAAGCATTTGCCGTGGGCTTGTTCACATCATTTCCAGAAAGCTGTATTATTTTCATGAAGCTAATGCTCTGCTGTGTGTTCTAAAACACTACTCAGCAGATAAGGGGACCACACAGTCATCATCCACGATCTCATTTTGTACACTGTTTACACTAACAACACTTCCAGTTCATTCAGTGCAATAATGAGACAGCAATCTGCTTTCACAATACTGGGTGACTTCTGAACAGAGAGTCCTCCTCTCTATTTGGGAAGAAGCCATGCAAAAGTTGTTTCAGGCACCACATTTTGCTTACTATTAAGTTAATTCATGCTTTAAATGCTCAATAAATTGCAAGAGCATATGCTTACTCCAGATTGTTCCAAAATACTGTTCACTATTTCAGCCTTCTTTTTGCACAGCTTCGACTCCTGGAAAACAGGAGGTTCCATATAAATCAGAAGGAAATTCTTCACAGTGAGGGTGACAGAGCCCTGGAACAGGCTGCCCAGGGGGGTTTGGAGTCTCCTTCTCTGGAGACGTTTAAAACACGCCTGGACTTGGTCTAGGTGATCCTGCTGTGGCAGGGGGATTGGGCTAGATGATCTTTAGAGGTCTCTTCCAATCCCTGGTGTTCTATGATTCTGTGATTCTGCGACCCTGAGCCCACTGGCTGAAGTTAATGGGAAGAATCTCTCCAATTTTCAACAGAGAGTACAGGAAGACCATGCAATCACAGAGGTTTGCAGCTCAGAGAAAGGCAAATCTCCATAGTCTAGTTTAATTGTGGCTGTTGTGCCATAATCCTCCTATGAAAGAGTAGCAGCTCATCCAGTTCCAGCTAGCACATTCCTGAGACATACCCAGTACAGCAGAAGAACACCAAGGTACTGAATGGTGCTGTACAGTGCCATGTATTTGAACATGCAGAAGGAAGTGACGAGGGCAGCACGGCCTTCCCTGTGTGAAGACATGAATAAAGGATTATTAGCAATTAGGTGATGGGTCTGCTCTGTTGCCAGTCCTCTCAAAACTCTTAAAAAACAAGGCATGTGTCACAAGTAGCAAAGTCTGCCAGTATTTTGCTGGGATGTGAAATAAATAAAATTTGGCTTGAATGAAGGTAAAATCTTCATTTGCAGAAATCTTACTGCAAGCAAAAGGGTTTGAATCCAATCATCTGTGTTCCCAAGACTACAGTTTACCCCAGTGAGTTTTCCTGCTGACATTAATCGTGCAGCTAACAGCTCCATATGAGGGAAAACACACAAAGCCAATCAGCTCCTCCAAGAGTTCAAACGCACAAGTTCTTTCCTCCTGCAGTGAACATACAGTATCCTACGAGGATAATGCACTGCTCCTGCCTGTTCATCTGGCCCAGCAAGCAAAATCAGCACCCTGGCACAACAGATGCTAACATTTAGCTTGAGTTGGTTAGGGAATCAGAGGTAGGGCCTAACAGCGTATACAGATTGATTTGTGAACATTTGATTCAGTTTTGTGGAGCATTGTTCATTTTGCTATTTATTTTGCATTCAAAATACTGTTAACGACACAAGGCTTAGCTGTAGGTGACCTCCTCCTGTACTTTTGAGGGAATTGCTACATCTTAAAGGCATTTCAGATGGGAACTAGGCAAATGGCAATTTCAGGGTCAAAGACACCAATTTTTCTCTGGACATGTATGCTCTAGTGGGAGCACCTAACAATATTTGAGATGAGTGAGAACTGTCCCCTTTATAAAATCGGAAACAAAAATCCATGCTTACCGGATTAGCTCTGGCACACATGCTATGCTGGGTGTTCGGGAGGTGAAAGGTGAAGCCACAGATGCCTCCTGCTCCGACAGTGATATCCCTGCATGTGCCACTTTCAAAGCCTGAAAGTCACATCCTTCTTCAGCACTCAAAAACAGGGAGACACAGCAACTGAGAAGTCCCAGCCAAGTAGTGACCCCCTATTGCAGGATGTGTTCTGTGAAGAGCAGTTCCTCTTCACTCCCTGGATGTGTTCTACCTGAAAGGTTCCTCCAGTGGGATGTGGTTGAGGCATCAGGTCCAGAAGAATAGGGATGACAGCATGGGAAAGTCCATGTTCCATAGACCCCAAAGCCATCCACTGCCAGCTGCAGAAGGCAGGTTTAGCTCTGCCTCCTTTGTCAGCACTTATTTGCAGTCACATCTTATGCAGACAGTTTAGATTCTCTGCTTGCTTCCTCCAGGAGTATCCTTGAGATATTTCGTTGGGACAAGCAAGTACTTCACTGCCTAAATCGCATTGCTGTCACTGCCACAAGGATGTGTGATGTTATGAAGTGACCTGAATCTACCCAGAAATGAGTTATGGGTCCCTACAGAAAAAGATCCCTCCTTTTGGAAAAAAAAAAACCCATCTTGCCCTTCTAAAATGTGCATTTACAAAAATCTTTTCTGTTCCCCATGGAAACTCCTCCTCACACTAGTCTTATCCATCACCAGTCACTGCAGATGTTGACAGAAATCCCAGTGGAAGATTTGGAGAATCCTCTGATGATTTTTGCAAAGGAAATGAATCAGTCCTTGAGACCCCACTCTGCAGCAGTCTCTGCCTAGGACAGCTTTCACGTGGTAAGGAATACACTGTGGGATCACGACTGAATTAGTACTGGTGCCAGTACAGCTCGTCTGTGAATTAGCAGAGCACTCCCATCTCCAGTATGTGCTCAGTTTGTGATATTCTACTGACATTGCAGTAATTTTTCATTTCTAAAATAAACACATTGTGAAGAATTTTCACTTACCCCGCAGTCATTTGCTCCATCTCCACACATGCCCACAAAGTAACTGAAAAATAGAGTGACCTACAGTTCAGTTCTGGGGAAAGTGAGACTTAGGAGGGAATCAGAGTCTCCTCCTCCATGTGAGTCATTTATACAAGTAGTGCAAGCTTTTTCTTAAAAGCCCTTCCAGAAAGCTGATACACTGGAAAACAAGACCAACCAGATAGCCTTTTCTGAGGGCATAATCAGGTGGATCGATGATGGCAAAGCAGTGGATGTGGTCTGTCTTGACTTCAGTAAGGCATTTGACACAGCCTCACATAACATCCTCACACCCAAACTGAGGCCGTGTGGTCTGGTCAATAGGGTAGTGAGGTGGATCATGAACTGGCTGCAGGATAGAAGTCAGAGAGTGGTTGTCAATGGGACAGAGTCTAGTTCAAGGCCTGGATCTAGTGGAGTGCCCCAGGGGTCGGTACTGGGACCAGTCCTATTCAATCTATTCATTAAGGACTTGGATGAGGGATTAGGGTCCACTGTCAGCAAGTTTGCTGATGACACAAAGCTGGGTGGTGTCACTGACACCCCAGCAGACTGTGCTGCCATTCAGT
>JAOXOE010027927.1:0-17226 GCA_028565055.1 Phoeniculus purpureus | reverse complement strand
TAGGCTCTTGTCTATAAGACAGATTGCATTCAAGAGTGGTTCTATCATTACCATAATGACAAAGTGAGAAACAGATTTGAGGTCATCACACATGTAGGTGTTTTTCTAAGAAGAAATAGTGTCTGATAGTAGGGCCACTATATCAAATGGCTCCAAGAAGTAAGGAGGCTGAGCCTTTAAGTAAGAGAAGGTTGAAAGCATCCTACAAGCACTAAAGCCAGAAAAATTACTTTCCCTCTCTACCTCCCAGTGCAGTCAATACTAAAAACCTGCAAACAACTCCTTTCCCTCTGCTGCCAAGGGTCTTAGCCAGTTTATGCTAAATTACTCTTCAAAAAGAGCTTTCAAGGCAAATGTATTTTCTTTATTGGTGATATGCTTAGTCTCATCATCAGACGGTTCCCCTGTTCCACGCTACATTGAACAAGCATGTAATTGTAATGTAATGACATTGCAAACAGTAACATCAGCCTTGCTCACTGCAGCAGCCACATGCTGTGCAGTGGGTATGACAGAGCATGAAAAAAGCATCATCAACTAGGAATATGAGTGCTTACAAGACAGAGTATATGTGGCATAGCACAGAAATGGCAAAGGCTCCATCAGAAACAGCCTGTTAAGCACCTGAAGAAATGCAACCTCATAGCTAAGATGCTAGCACGGAGAGCTTATGTCTGCCTTCCCTCACCACATTGTTTTTACATGGCTGAATCTTCCTTTTGTTCTTTGATCAGTCTTTAAAACCCTTTTAAGGTATGTCTGTTATGTCTGAAAGTGTAATTGGTAGCAGTGCATTATCTGCAGAACTGTTCTGGCTGAACTGCCCCTCCTGTATTTTGGGTAACTCTCGTTTCATAACTCCTTGAACATATCCATGTGACTGTAGAGAAATGAATGGTACCATATTCAGGGCAGACACTCAACATGATGCAAAAAATAAGGAACCTGTGCTGGAGAATGAGTGAAAATCTCTCAAATCCAGCACAATTGTGCATTACTTTTTTAGCTGTATTGACTAGTACACAAAGAAACTTGACACTCACAGCTGAGACTGCAGTGTTTGGCAAAATCTATAGAAGTGACGTTCCACTTGGGGGAATGGATGCCTGAGATCTGCCCTGCTGCTGCAGGTGGCCATTCACTGTAAAGTTCTAACAGGGCAGAAAGGAGTACTCTTTAGTGCTGAAGTTACACTGTTCATACCAGGTAAGTTGTGCAGGTTTTGGATCCAGAAATATTAATTCGTTATTCATTTGTGATCATGTATTACTAGATCTGTCTGCTGTTCAGCTTACACAGTCAGGAGATGACCCACCAAGAGAACAGAGGCTTATTTAGAATCAGAACCATTTTGATTAGAAAAGAACTTCAGGATCATCAAGCGTGACTGTTAATTCAGCATTGCCAAGCCACCACTACATCATGTCCCTCTGCACCACTTTAGAAGCTGAGCAGAACCTGTAAGTCTAATTTGTGTGTTTTCTGAAAAAATACTTTGGTTTAAAAATCTCCCACTCTCTTCTCCCCCTATGGTGACTTCTGCCTTCTTCTTAGACTTCACTCTATCTTGGACTGTTTGGAGATGTGTCAGACAATGTTACTGCTTCTCAAGCTGAAGAAAATTTATGATGAGTGGGAAGATTTGCCTGGACCTGGAGAAACTGTGAGAATTCTGAGCTTTGAAGGAGGATTGAGACTGAAGTTGGATGACTGCTGTGATTTCAGAGACAAGCAGGAAATGTCTACAATCATGTTTTGGACATTTAATCTCCGTGCAGTGTAGGAGCAGTGTGACAGAACTGCATGTGTCTATATCTTATGTGGGATTTTTCTTCTGATGCTTGGTGGGGAGAATGAACTAAAATGTCTTAGTGCCCTTCTCCTCCAAATTGAGTCAGTTGTTTCATTGCCTGCAGATTCATAAGTGCTTTTGTTAAACCCTCCTTCTGTGTCTGACACTTTCCTGAAAGTTCTTGGTTGAAGTATAGTCAGGTGGGATGCGTGGGAACCTTGACAGACTGTATCGATGGGCTGAGGATAATTGTCTGGGTTTCAATAGTGCCAAGTGCTGGGTCCTGCATTTTGGTCATGACAACCCCATGCAACACTACAGGCTTGGGGCAGAGTGGCTGGAGAGCAGTCTGGCAGAAAAAGACCTGGGCACACTACTGCATATGAGCCAGCAGTGTGCCCAGGTGGCCAAGAAGGCCAATGGCATCCTGGCCTGTATTAGAAACTGGGTGTCCAGCGGGAGTAGGAAGGGGATTTCCTCCCTGTACTCAGCACTGGTGAGGCCGCACCTTGAATACTGTGTCCAGTTTTGGGCACCTCAGTGTAGGGCAAATATTGAGGTGCTGGAGCAAGTGCAGAGGAGGCCGATGAAGCTGGTGAAGAGCCTGGAGAATAAATCCAGGTGAAGAGAGATTGAGAGAGTTGGGGCTATTTAGTTTGAGGAAGAGGATGCTAAGAGGAGACCTCATCACTGAGATGTTGGTGCTGGTCTCCTCTCACAAGTAATTAGCAACAGAACCAGAGGGAATGGCTTCAAGTCTCAACAGGGTAGGTTTATATTAAACATCAGGAAAAAGTTCTTCATAGAGAGAGCGGTCAGGCACTGGAATGGGCTGCCCAGGGTGGTGGTTGAGTCACCATCCCTGGATGTGTTTAAACGCCACTTAGATGTAGTATTGGAGTGTATTGTTTAGCAGAGAACTTGTAGAGTAGGGTTGATGATCCCAAGGTTCTTTTCCAACCTGAATGATTCTATGATCAGACCAAGAGGCATCTTTAACTCCAGCCCTACTATCAGAGGTAGTTTGCTTACCCACTTATGCAGCAGCTTATTTAGCATTGTATAGCTTGAGTTCATTAGTAGGATGTGCAATCCAACTGACAAATTGTCAGCCTTGACAAGGAGGCTCAGCATTTCACAGAGCAGGAGTATTATGACCAGCAAAGCAAGCTGACTTAGAGTTTGCATTCTGTGTTTGGCTCTGAACTGTTATTGAACATTCAGCATTCATTAATGATTGCAAATCATGAAAAACAAAAGCCAAGGAGAAGTAGCTGTGTTCACAAAAAAGCAAGTATTCATATCCCATATATTTTTTGTGGCTATCTTTTTCCACTCAACTGCAGCTGAAGTTCTGTGGCTGAGCTCTCGTGCATTCCAAAGAAAGACCTGTCCTTGAAACAAGCAGTCTTAAACTGAGGATTTTCCTATTCCTCAAGCTAGACACTTCTGTTTCTAATCTATGGTGTGCACTTCGACGAGTGTGCTTCTTCCCCTGTAAATCATGCATACAGATGCACACAAAAGAGAGCAACCATCTATTAATAAAAAGATTGATTAGAGCATACAACGTGAAGAATACGTTGAATAATGAATTAACATATTAATGTAAAATGAATTAATGTATTAATGTATAATGTAATTAATGTAGTAGATCCCAATAAGTGACTTAATTGGTGAGATGTCCTGGAACTACATGAAAAACTGAAGGGATCGTTTTCTTCTCAAGTAGTTCTGTTAAGTTGAATCGATTTCTGCGCAAGTGAGGCTGTACAAGTCAAAGTTTCTTATACTGTTTATTGAAAACATCAAACAGTGCCTATATTAAAACACCACTGCTGCAGGCAGGTGTGGCATGACTTTAGTTTGCTGCAGGACGTTCCTATGATACTGAAGCATTTAGCAAAATTTAATCTGAAATACTGTAGACACCCAGCTTCCAGAAATACCTGTTCTCTTCAGTAATCAGTTCACATAGACATTCACATTGTCTTTTCCTGTATTTGTAGTATCAGTCTAAAAGGGTCTGTGCAAGATGCTGAATTATTGTATCTGGGTTTCAGAATTTCATACAAGTCACAATCTGGTCTCCTACAGTGAGAATGGATAGGATTGAGTTTCTATTTCAAAATCAAGTGTGGTGGGGTTTTTTCCATATAATTTGGGAATATTTCCCATAGAAATCTATTGACCAAGAGAGGAAGACAAAGATTTCTGAGTTAATGTCTGCTTATATAGAAGCTGAGTACTTGACTATCACAGGAAATTATTTGTTTACAAATTTCACAAAATTGGTTAGTGCCAAAAAAAATCTACTCTTGCCTCCCCGAGTCAAACCCTTGAGAACATTGGAGCAACTTCTCAAGTCTGGCAAAGTATCAAGTCAGATTTCTAGGCGCTACTCACCTCTTATCCAAGGTGTTCTTCGCTTCCAGTGATTTCTGAAGTTCAGTGCAGTTCAGAAGCAGTTCTCTAAAGGTTCTCTGAAATAGAAACTGTTAAGTCATTGAATTAAATCCAAAGCCAGCTCTAGCTCTTTTGTATGTTTTTCAGAGGTAATAAATAATTAACAGTCTAAAAAAAGTATGACGCCTCAGCTGGAATTAATGCAATAAAGTATATCCTATCCAATAAAAAACCAACTGCCTTGTATGGCTCCAATGCTGTACAAGAGGCCTTTGTTTCAGCCTCCCTACAGCGTGAAAAAGCTTTGCTTCCCACCTTCGAATCAACAGACATTTGAAATGCCAGTGCCTAAGGCTAGGACTCATATTCTTGCAATCTTACCCGATTACAAGTGACCAGGTGGAGGAACACCCACAGCATTCCATGGGCTGTAAATGGCTTTTATCAGAGATGTGTTGGGCACACAGCACTCACACTGTGTTGTGGTGCTTGTCAGGAGTCATCCCTCTGCAAGATTCTTGAAAGTCTGGAACAGGACATACTCTACCGTAATAAAAACCACAATAGCTCATGAAAAGGTTTATATTATTTGCTCTTCTGGCTTTGTGCCATACTGAAGAACTCCATATCAGTGGTAAATGCTACACAAAATGTGGATCACGATAAGGATGTAGCAGTAGGAGGTTGGAGCAAGGGGGGAGTTGGTCTGTTCTCCGAACTGGCAAGTGATAGGATGAAAGGAAACGGCCTCAAACTGCACCGGGGTTGGGGGGGTGGTTAAAATGGATGTTAGGAAGAATTTCTTCACTGGAAGGGTTATGAAACATTGAAATACACTGCCCAGGGAGGTGGTGGCATCACCAATGCTGGGGATGTTTTCAAAACATATAAATGGAGCATGGGAGGACATGGTTTAGGGGTGGCCTGGCAGTGCTAGGCTGGTGGTTGGACTTGATTGTCTAAATTTCTAACCAAATGATTCTGTGTGATGATTGCTTTTTCTCTTAGCTCCTTACAACCCAAAGCTAAGCAGAGTTAAGAGCATTCTTGAGTGTAAAAAGCTGTTTTGGCTTGCCCCTGGTGGTATACATACTGCTTTCTTTGAAGATCCAATGTACTTTAAATTAGGCACGTTAGCCCTCTCTCAAGGACCCTGAAAGTCAGTTTAGTTATATTTTCTGTAAACTTGCAGATGCTAAGCTATCCAGGATGTATTAGGTAGAGTGGAAGCTGTAGAGAGTTGGTTAAAACTGTAGTATCTGGCTGGAATTGCAAGCAACCTCGTTGTTTCAGGGAAAGTGGCACTGTTGAGTATGTGGTTTCTGGTTTGTATTTCAGGTTGTGATAGTTTTGGCAGCCCCTATGGGTCATGTTTTATCCTATTACATAAGTCTCAGTAAAGTTCTCTAAAGATATAACCATCAAACTTCAGCTGAACACAGGACTCCTTCTCCAGTTCCAAGGTGCTAATGAATAAAAACCAAGGCCAAGCCAACAATTTTGAGGGACAGGAAAGAAGTTCTCGGTAAAATTACCTAATATAATTTATCTAAATGTGCCTTTAGACTTGGCACCTAATATCTCCTACTGAAAAGGGAAAAAGAAACCCTCATACTTTAGCTTTCTGTAGCTTGGTGCTTACAAGGAAACAGGAGATTCCTTTCTCATTTTCTGGAGTGAGAGTGAGGGAACCGATGTGAGTTCCAAACAAGCCTTATATCTCAGATACAAGTGAAAGTTATACCTTCCAACATAAATGAATTAACTCACTTTTTAAATAATCTGCACTTTAACTGAAACCTTCTAAATTTGTAATGAATCCAAAGTTATTGGGTTGTGGTATCTAAAACATTGCTTCTTAGTAGTGTCTATCTTTTGTTGCTCAGCATGTCCTGCCATTAACGTAAGGATGGGAAAAGACAAGGCTAACATGTTGGCACTGCTCTATTATCAATCCAGTTATAGATGGCTACATAAGCTTGGGGAAGACATGTGGTTCAAAGAGCATGAATTTAACCATTATTGAAGAGCAGCCTACTCCATGCTAGAACTAAACAAAGACTAAACAAGGCTGTACCTTTGACCTAAGTTTTTCCAGTTTTTATGTTCAAGCTTATAGATTTGGGCTGTATACAACCTGAGCATCTTGTCCTCCTCTACTTCAGCTCTCATGAGACCACATCTGGAGTATTGTGTCCAGTTCTGGGCCCCTCAGCTCAAGAAGGACATGGAGCTGCTGGAGAGAGTCCAGCACAGAGCAACAAGGACAATGAAGGAACTAGAACACCTCCCTTATGAGGAAAGGCTGAGGGAGGTAGGTCTCTTTAGCTTGGAGAAGAGGAGACCGAGGGGTGCCTGCATTAATGTTTATAACTATGTGAAGGGTGGGTGTCAGGAGGATGGACGCGATGCTTAGGGATATGGTCTAGCAGTTAGATAATAGGATAGAGGTTGGGCTCAATGACCCTGGAGGTCCTTTCCAGCCATGATGATTCAGTGATATGAGGTTACACCAATATGAGAAGGAACTTCTTCCCAGTGAGGGTGACAGAGTATGGGAACGGGCTGCCCAGAGGGGTTGTCGAGCCTCCTTCTCTGGAGAAGTTTAAAACCCTCCTGGATATGTTCCTGTGAAACTTGGTCTAGCCGATACTGCTGTGGCAGGGGCATTGGACTAGATGATCTTTCGAGGTCCCTTCCAATCCCTGATGTTCTGTGATTCTGTGAGCAAGAATACAAGGAACCATTTTGCGGACAACTTATACAGTCAGCCCAAACAAAATAGTAATTGCTTCGTTAGATACTACACAACAAAGAAGCAAAAACTTATTTCATGGAATTTATAAATGGAACAGGAAAAACAGAATCTTTATCAACAAGCCTCAGTTAAAAGCTCACCAACTGAACGCTCCTCACCAACTGAACGCTCCTCACCAACTGAACGCTCTTCACCAACTGAACGCTCCTCACCAACTGAACGCTCCTCACCAACTGAACGCTCCTCACCAACTGAACACTCCTCACCAACTGAATGTTCAAACAGAAGACTGCAAAATTTAAATTTGAGGCTCAAGAATATTTTTTTACTATTAGGAAGCTGGAAAAGAAGATGCTGGAGTAAATGTGATAACCAGAGAGAACAGTGTGGTCTGTAACTGCACGTGTGAACGCTTGTTCGCATGTAAAGGTGCAGTTGATTTCCACGCAGACAGGCTTCTTTGGAAACACAACCTCGACTCAGTAGGGCAGACATACTTAGATTTTGGTTCTATGGAGAGAGCAAAGCAGCAGCATATATTCCATAATTCCAGAGGAAGATCAAGTATGCACACAAATGCTTTGCCAGTGAAAGTGAGAACATTTGTCTTCTCAGTTAGTCAAACCCTCAAACTGGAATTTAGTACCTTTCACGGCTGCAGACGGAAATGTGTCGTGTGCCCGCACAGTTCTGAGGAAACGCTAAGACTGACTATTTGTATTTAGCAGCCTTTTTAGCTTAAAACCCTCAAAGTTTCCAATATTTAGGCATCAGCACAAGCAGAGCTAAAAGGTCGGGGTAGCAGAATGAGGGAACATGGCTACACACGCGGACAGAACACTAAATCTATTAAAATATATTTACACTCTATTAAAGCGTAACACTAAATATATTAAAATAGGTTTTACTAATTTTTGTGTAACGCTGCCTGGAATCAGCTACAGCAGAGTATTTCCCAGTTTTCTGCAAATAAGGTAGTTAATAATTGCCCTTGGCTGTATTGGCCATTCGTACGGTTTTAAACATTCTCTCTCGCTTACACATGCGAGCCTGGTTTGCCACCATTTAAGAAAAGTCTCATGAACCATGAGTTTAATGTTATGTGAGGGTTATTTCCAACGCTGCCTTCCATGTAGATTAAAGCCAGTTTAATCTTTGCCAAGTTATTTCCAGTGAAGTTAGCCTAGAATCTAGCTGCCACTTAGTTAATGTTGAATTAAATATTGACGAGTAATAGGTTTTATGTTGTAAGGTCATGCCCTGAATTAAGACCAGAGCTGCTCCTGGGTGCAGGTTCATTCCAGGTGGAAAGGAAACACATTCAGTGTATCTCCTGTTACAAAGAAGGATTGTGTGCTGGAATGAAGCCCTTTTATGGTGGGGAATTTTGGCCTCGATCCTGAAGAAGGAGAGTTCTCAACATCTAAATGGGTTTTGCTTTAACATCAGGAAATACTTTCAAATTTCCCAAGCCTGGCATACGCTTATTTTGTCCTCATTTACGTTATGAAGCAAGGAAACTTCTTACTGAGGTCTTGAGCCTTCTCTTTCCGGGCAGTAGCCAAACGTGCTTCCAGCACACAGATACACTCTGACTGATGAATTTTCTATGCTTTTCCCCCCCCCCCTCCATGAAGTCTCATTACAGGCATCAGGAACACACAGGCATTTTCTACCAGAAAAGCCTTTGCAATCAATTGTCCTGCTGCTTGATTAAACAACTCTTAGAAGTTGTTTAATACCTCTCTTGAAATCTTCAGAGGAGATTCAGTGAGCTTTTTGAAAGATCGTGTGAATTGTTAACACTCCAGGTGAAGCTCCCTGTTCTGACTCCCACGAAGATCGTCCTCGTCAATGCAGTCTCTCCTTCCTTAGACTCCTATAAGTCTTCTTTATAGCCTAAGACATCACTCTTGAGATCTGTAGGTGGGGAAATGAAATCAAATGCCTTTGTGTGCATTGCACTCTCAACCAGTCTCTTGCTTGCTCAAACCTTGTGTTGCAGGGCTTGAGCTTCAGCCCCCTGAGAGCTGTGAGCACTGATTGAGTCCAGAGTACACACATTCCTCACAATGCTGTATGTGCCTAAAAAGGATGTGGAGCAAGCTCAGAGTAGAAATGTACGCTCATGGTGCTTTGTTGTGAAAGTCAGTCCTGGAAATCAGGCTAGGAAAATAAACTTTGCCAATCTGCCCAGATATTTCAAATAGTCCAAATCCCAGATTCAGCTCAAGCTGCCAGGTCCTTTTAGCTTGTCTTGCTGCAGTTTTATGTCTAATAAGTAATTTTTCTTCATCTAGGGACTAACAATAATGCAGAGGTAGCTGTATAACAAATTATTCTCTGCACAGGTTCATGAAACCTGACAAGCAGCAGCTCACCATTGATTCTCTTGAAGACTAAGAGACGTTACCAAAGCAATCCTTTCTAAAAGCAGGGGAAGGCAACGTGGGAATTGGCTCTGAGGTGCCACTACCTTAATGCATGTATTTAAAGCTTCATGTATTAAAGCAAATATGGCAAAACTCCGCACATTGTGAACAAAGCTGGTTTTCTCCCACTGTGAGGAACTGGAGAATGAAAGAAAAAACGAGTGAGGCAGCACTTCTGCTTCTCACAACTTGTAATTGTGATAGTCAGGGCCATTTGTATGTCTTTTGTGATGGCATGTTTGTTGTTACAAAGAAAAGGCAATTAAATTGTTGCATTCAGTAGGTTTCAGTTACACGAACATAAAGATGTGAAACTCCCTTTACCTTCCAGGGGTTATGAAATACTGGAAAGGCTGATAGCCGAAGTGCCTGCTTTGCATTTCAAAAGATATTGGGGTCAAAGTCTGTTAGCTATTACAACTTTCAGCAGTTTGTGGCGTCAGGGTCTAGAGCACATCGCCAGCCGTGGGCTCAGGGCCAGTTTAGAAGACCGATGCAGACACCCAGCCATGAGGTGAGCACCTCCGCACAGTGGTGACTCCCCTCCACCTTTACTCAAGAGGGCATGGCAAGGGGACACCCTCAATCGTTGTTCTCAGCCCAGGTTAAGCTGACCCAGACCTTTACCCTGATTTGAATCTGTCTTGTCACTGTGCAGTTGCTTGCTGATCTGTCGGTCAGGCTCTGCCTTATCCTGAGCGCTAGAGTCACAAGCCTGATCCTGGCCTGCCGACTTTAATTCTCGTTTAAACCCCAGACCTGCCTTATCACCAGAGGACTGTCTGCACATCAGAGGTCTTGGCTGAACCTGGACACCCCTCCCAGCATTCTGTTACTCACTGGCAGCTAGATGACGAAATAGCATCTAATATTCATAAAAGTCACATCTACGTAGTGAATTCAGATGTCGTGTGGAGCTGCAGGCCAGTAAAAAAAAAGAACAAAAGACTGGTGGTGCAGAAGACTTGTCATAAACCACCTCCCACCAGGGTGAAACCATCAACCTCAGGATGTAAGGGAGCAGGGAGAGGGTGAGCATAGCGCTAGGGAGAGGAGCAGTGTCTGAGGAGTGCGAGTGTGACACGTCTGACTGCTCTGTCAGTCTCTCTGTATTAAATAGTTCTCAACTTACAACAAGAGTTAAAATTCTCTTTACAGTAACAGGCTCACAGTAGTGAATTCTTAGTTTGGTCAAGGTTTTGCTTCTTCCTCGCTGATACCTTGAGTGCAACGGTGCTTCTGTTCCATGTTTTTCTGCTCCGGAAACCAGAGTGATTTGGGCTGTGACCTCCAGAAAGGTGGAGTGGCTGGCACTACCAGAGTCTAGCGGGGTGTCTTTATGTGCCAAAAGCAGGACCCTTTGCACTGGTTAGCACTAGTAACAGCAAGAGCAATTTCCCATTCAAACACACAGTCTTTGCTTTGGTTGCAGCAAGAATGTAAACCAATATCTCTGCAGTAAACTTCAGTGCCAGTGTCTGATCAGGAGAGTAAGAAATAACCACCCACTTATTTGGGTCGTCTGGTCATTTGTGGACGTGCAAGCAGAAGGTCTACAAGTGACAGCAAACTGCAGGAAGACATTACAAATAAGATCCATGTCACTGTGACTTCAAGTGAATAAGACATCTTTGTACGTGGCTTATGGAATAACAAGGCATAGAAAGAAATCCACTATTTTGGCTTTTGGCGTGCAGAGTCCGAAGAAGTGGCTTGTATGTTCAGTCAGAGCTGACCTGCACCGTCCTTGTCGCAGGAGGTTTACACGTTTTGCCCAGGACAGAGTGGGCAACTGGCCGTGGCCATGGTGCTGGGTTGCCAAATGGGGCTTGAGTACAACAGCAAACCACTGAAGTATCACAGATCCGTGGGATGTTTTGTGTTGGAAGAGATCTGCAACGATCATGTGATGTCCTAGTGTAAGCTAGTAGGAGAATGCTGATATAAGGCAAGTCGTTAACAGTAAAACTGTCACCAGATTATCAGAAGAACATAAGACATTTAACAAGATAAGTTTTAGTGCCAATTATACTAAAAGGAATAGATAGGGACTGAAACACATCCAAGCGCATGACTCATGCCGTGTGTTTTGAAAAGTCCTGGAACACTCTATTATTGCATTCCACTTTGCTGCTGATTCACAGGGCATTGCTTTAATGTTGAGACTTATGTGGTTAATTAACAAAATATTAACCTGAGAACAGAAACTGGGATCTATAGATAGCACATACTAGCCATCAGGAAGAGCGTAACGTGTTGTGAGCCCAATCCCCAAGTAAATGTTTTCAACATTTATTGTTGAAATGTTAATTAAGTAGCAGAGTTTTGGACAGAGATCCTCTCCCGTTTATGGTTGTAATGAAAACCAATACTTTGATCACATTTCATGTGACTTCGAGTTCAGCTACCTCTGCATAAAATGAATTCCATCCATCAAATGCCAGAGCAATGCACGCTGCCACCATTATCTGGAGACTGTGTTGCTCAACCTACCATTGAGTTCTTTTGAAAAGGAGGGCAAATGTGAGGAGAATGTTTGCTTAACAGTGCACTGAGGACAGTCAAGTCTAAAGCTGATAGAGAGCTGGGAAAGTAATTTCGTGTTTTACGTGGCAGACAAAATGATTGCTCACCCTTGCTCATTAATCAGGGATAAAGAAAGCCTCACACAGTACGGTTAATGCATACACAGTAATGGATTCTGAAGTAGCTATTTTAATTTGGGAAGATCTTGAAATCATTGTAGATAGTCCCAGGAAGCTGTTAGTTCAGTCCTCTGAGTCAGACCACCAACCAAAGCATTAAAATAGATCTTAGTAAAAGAGTCCTTATGTTGGTACTAATCCAGGCTGCAGCCATCGGAACATCCTGCTATGGACCTCTCCTCTCACAAAAGATGCAGAGGACAGTAATTATGAATGCTGTGTGAAACTAAATACACTAAGGCCTCCTTGACTTAGGAAGGAGATGTGCCCTTTCCTTTGAGTCGTTCCTTCCCTGCAGAATATTTGCAAGGCACAGATGACTACACTCTCACTTTAATAAAACTAGTCAGCAACCTATTTGGTCCATTCGATAGTCATGTCATGCAATGACTAGTGGTGGCTCTTCAAGGATGCCGTGAGAAATAAAGTAAGCATAGGAAAAGTTTTCCCTAGTTCATCATTTCTCTGTCCAGCTTTTGGTCTTTGAGTTTCTAAGAAATTTCTTGACTTACAGTATGAATTTGGATCCGCTTTCCACGTTTCTGTTTATTTATTGAGATATTAAATTTATTTATATTTTTGTTCCAACACCCTGTGGCAATGAGTTTCACAGGATCAGTGCATGAGGCTGCCACTTTTAGCTTCGTTTCTGGTAACTTCTGTGCAAGCTCCATAATTCTTGTGTTGAGATCT
Source organism: Phoeniculus purpureus (assembly GCA_028565055.1). Classification (NCBI taxonomy): domain Eukaryota; kingdom Metazoa; phylum Chordata; class Aves; order Bucerotiformes; family Phoeniculidae; genus Phoeniculus; species Phoeniculus purpureus. The sequence continues at coordinate 4,440 of JAOXOE010027927.1, read as the reverse complement.
GTTTGTTATAGCCCTCCTAAGATGTGCTGGTTTGCATACACATATATGTATGAACTGTTTGGTTCCCTGGGCGAACTCCTGTTGTGCCACATGTATACAGCACAGGCTGTGTCCAAATTAGTCATCAAAACAGCTCTCATTTTCATAAATTTACTAAACATCCAGTTCACTTGTGCCTAGACTTCTCTGTCTCACAAGCCTGGCCAGCCTTAGGTTTCTCCCTTACTAGTGAGTTTCTGATGTGGTATTTTAAAATGAGGAACCGTTTTCTTTTAGTATTCTCCACTTGTTCTTGGCAGTACTGCCAGCAACTGGTGCAAGAGACCAGAGGCAAAACCAAGCTGGAGTCAGATGCTCAATTCAGAGAGAAGAGCATCACAGCCAGCACTGCTTGCTAAGAGGTCCAGCAAATGGAAATTACCAACAACATGGAGCACTACAGCTACAGAAGTTGCCTGGTGCTAGTCTAGACTCACAGCGTGAAAACCCTGTTAGAGCAAGAGACGGTGGGATGTGAAGGGCAGGGGAAGTTAATCACATCTTGAAGACTGGACTTCTGGTAGACTACCCTGAGTTAGCGGTTTCCTTCTCAGGCAATGTTTAATTAGTTTGCTGTCTCATGTTTTCTTTGTCCTCTCAAGATTCCTGCAAGATCCCTTGCTCAGTTGTTTACTTGCATTTCAGAATGGGCTTCATTAAACTTCTCTTCCCCTAACTCCCACCTCATTTGATAATTGCTTATCCTGTTTCTACTTCAGCTGCGATACAGCAGATCTTTGCTGTCTCTGGAGGAGAGGGGCCTGACAGCTCTTGTCTGTTCCTAAGCACTTGCAGCAGTAAATACTGCAATGATGTAAAACCAGAGATTCGTGTGTTTGCTGGGGTTTTGAGGCTAAGGAATGCAGCTCAGTGTCAAGTGTCTCTCATGCCTGCTCTCTTTTTGTCCACAAACCAGCCCCTCTCAGAAGACTGTGTGCACACTGGGCTTTCAGAGCAGTTTTCATTCACCGGCATCGTTCAACAAAGGCTTGCACACATCAGATGCATGGAGTGTGCTCCCCAGCCCTACAAACTGCTGCGATGCTGTTATTCTCAAATCTCTCCATGGAGTGGCACAGGGAAATGGACTGCAGCAGCAGAAACATGTCTTACAGGGACACTCAAAAGCTTTTAGCAATATGGACAAGTAAGATACTTGTGCGGTCTCATGCACATTTTCTCTTCTTCTCCCCAACCCATAACGATCAAATTCTGAATGTAAAACTCAGTATACAACGACAAGATGGTTAAACTCAAAAGGCTGTTAAGACTGAACCAGCTCTTGGATCTTCCATAACACATCATGTACCAGTTAGTGAGATGAAACAATGCGTTAATCCTGTCCCTGGAAGAAACTTCTGCATGGTGTATAATCTTCAGACTAAGAGTGTGAAGTGTGACGGGGTGTTTTGAAGATGCAAGGACAGCAAATATTCACTCTGGAGTTTAATAACTAATTATCAACAAATGGTACAACACTTAAATAGAATAGCAGAATCACTAGGGATTGGAAGGGACCTTGAAAGATCATCTGTGATTCTGTGATTCTGTGAGTTGTGATCTAGTCCAATCCCCCAGCCACAGCAGGATCCCCTAGATCAAGTCACACAGGAACATATTGAGGCAGGTTTTAAACATCTCCAGAGAAGGAGACTCCACAACCCCCCTGGGCAGCCTGTTCCAGCACTCCGTCACCCTCCCTGTGAACCAGTACTGTTTTATCACCTGCACCAGAACAAGCTGATAGTCTGCCAGCGAACATGATAATAATGCCACTGCACCCAGTTTTTCCAGCTTGGTACTCAAGATCCTGGCAGATGTATAGAGAAGAGCCACCACAGAAGAAGGAAACACTATGAATTGTGTAAACTGAAACATGTTATGAGGTTTCCCTAATTAGTACAGACTCTGCTTGCTGTTTCCTCTTCTTCCCTGACAGGGAAAAGATCCATTCTCAAATAGTTAATAACACCTGGAAACTTGCCTGATGGTTTCATTAGAGGCTGCGCAAGCGTAACTCAAGGAGACAGTAAAAAACTAACTCATGTAATTCCTGTTGCAAGAGAGGTGTGCAGCTTCCAGCCAGCCTATAAGAAACGGTTAGCAGCTGGTGAACCCCAAGGTAGACATTTTTAGTGCAGTCACTGTTACTCCTGTGTGAATTCTTACCTCCTCAAAGGAAGGAACGACATTACACACTCCATAGACGTATCCCCCCTCACTACAGTATCTGCCATCTCAGCTGCAACAAGTGAACACACAGGCCACATGCTATAGACATAAACGTGGGTTTCATGGGATTGCCTGAATGGATGTAGCATGTTGAAATAGTGCATTGCTGATAGCAGCTCTAGCTTAATGCACTCTCAGCAATCCTTGAGGCAGCAAGGTGGTGTAAATGCTATGGTCATATAGCATTATGCAGATGTTTTGCATTTCTCTTGTAACAGAAACTTTGGTAATCTTCTCCTGTGACTGGTGGTTTTCCACTCCATGATTGGCATAATTTGGTCAAGACATTAATTTCATTCCTGAAGCTCCTTAAGCTACTGTCCTCACTCTTATATTTGTCATATTTTGCCTTTCCTCATAGTTCTGCAAGACCAGAGCATGATGCTATCTGAGGCTCAGTTCTGCCCCATGGCCCTCACATCCTTGTGGCTTGATTTGTCACTTGATCATTTTGATTAACAATTTTTTCACCCTCCAGGGTGAAAACCCACAACAGCAATACTTGTGCCAAAGACTGTTTACCACACGAGATCCTATAGCATTCAGGCCTCACACAGTGACCTCTGTCCTGACCTACATTGGTTGATTAAGGCCTTTGTGGGATAGGACATACCAAGGACAAGATAATCTCTCAAATTGGAGGTTAGATTGTAGAACGTTTACGTACACATCTTTGCTCTGACTCATGGCTACGTACATAGTTCTACAGAAACCACAGCGCTCTCTGGCCAAATAATCAAGGCTTGCTGGTGTCATACAAGTCTGACTGACCACAGATTATCAAGATGGCAGATTAGACATGATGTTGTTCTTCAGATCTCTACTTCTGTTGTGGTGGGCTCTACGTTAAAGCAAATATGGGGAAGACTACGTGTGTATTTGGACATTCACCATCCAACCTATCCACATTCGTTGTCACCTCTAAGCTTAAGTGATCTTAACTGCCGATACAACCTGTTGTATACAGGTCTCCAACAAATTGCCCGAAGACCAAAGCAAGAGGACTGCAGACATGAGTAACGAAAAAGATAACAGCTTCAAATAACTGCTGAGATCGAAAACAACGACTCACAACTCTTGATTGCTTAATTGCTTTTGTCCAAAACCCAGGGAGGGAGACATCTGTCTGACCTTCTTTCAAGCTGCCTTCTTCTCTACAAAATGATCACTCATTTTTGCAGAGATTGCCTTGAAATAGTCCAACAGGCAAAATATTTTTTAACTGTACTTGCCCCTCTTCAAGGTCACTGTTAGGAGTTCTTGCGTGAAATGGAGCCACTCGGGTTCTGCAGCCATACCGGATGACTTTGAAACCTTTGTCCAAGGGTTGACACCGCACTACTCAAAGTGCTGCAGCAATACACACTTTGTGTTATGATCTCATTCTATCTGTTTCACTTGCTCAAGAGTTCAGATAAGTTATTTTTTAATCCTATGAAAAACAGTTTGCAATCAAAAGAACTTACACAAGACTGCCTTCCTGTTATAGAACCTGAAGTCTTCCAGTTAGAAACCCAGGTGTTCTCCAGTATGACTGTTTTTTAATTCCATTTAAACTGTATTTAAAAATACGTGGGTTTTTTTATAACCACAAAAAGCCCTTGCCAGTTTTTAAAAAAGTAATAAAGTAATGGAAGAATAAATAGTTTTTTTACCCGAACCCTGTGGAGCAACTCAAAATCCTTCCGCAATTGTTGTGAGCTGATTTGACAACTCCTTAGTCAAATAAACCTCTACTATTTTTCCTTCTACCCATTGTCTGTGATGTTTGTTCATAAAATTTCTTCCTAGTAAAAGTCTAGGATGAGTCAAAACCTTCAGTGACCCCTTCACTATAACGCTAGGGTTGGGAATGAGGAACAATTTCTGTTTGTTAAGGCAACGCCTTAGCATTTTTAAGTATCTAAAGGACGGGTCAGGAGGATGGGGCCAGACCCTTCACAGCAGTGCCCAGTGTGACAGGACAAGAGGCAATAGACTTCAAACGGAATAGGAGAGCTTCCACTTAAACGTAAGGAAGAACTTCTTTACTGAGTGTGGCCAAGCACTGAAACAGGCTGCCCAGGGACATAGATTCATAGAGTCATAAGGAATTGGAAAGGACCCCAAAAGATCATCTAGTCCAATCCCCCTGCCACAGCAGGATCACTTCACTGGAGAAGTTATAGA
>JAOXOE010027926.1:0-17227 GCA_028565055.1 Phoeniculus purpureus | reverse complement strand
CTGCGCTCACCTGCAAGCGCCAGGATCTGGGCCTTGTGCAGCAGCGGGCGGTCGCTCCACTCGCCGGGGCTCTGCTCGTCGCCCTGGTCGTCGCCGCCGGCAGCCTCGGCGGGGTTGCGGTACACCGCGTACACCTTCTGGTTGTCGAAGTCGAGGCGGGAGGTGGGGCGGAAGCCCCGCACGCGGGACACGGGCAACGCGTAGCACACGTTGTCCTCCAGGAACCGCACAAAGGCGTACATGGCGCGCGCGGGGCGGGGGCGGCCGCGCCGGGTCCGCGCGCCGGGTCCGCGCGCCGTTTTATTGTTCCCTCGAAAAGCCGCCTCTGCGCTCGGCTGAGCTCGCCTGGCCGCGCCGACAGCTAGACGGGAGGACGCCGGCTCCCGGCAGGCACGAGCAATCCAACGCGGAGCGATGCGAGCTGGGCTGAGGCGAGGGGCGGGCGTGGTGCGGGGGGGCGCCGGGCGGTGACGGGAGGAGCGGACCCCGCCCTGCACCTCCACCCCGGCCCGCCCGGGGACAGGAGGAAACTCCCCTTCCGGCGGCCCGGGCAGGATCCGGTGGTCCCTTGACTCTGCAGGCCCGGGCCTGCCCGCAGAGATGGCTCCAGCCCCTCAGCACCAGTCAGGCCTGGCGAGCTTACAGGATCCTGGGAAGGTGCTGCCCACTGGGGTCTCTTACTCATCCCCAGCAAAGGCCCCAGGAAGCTCCTTTTCAAGCCGAAACCTCCACATACTGGTTCTAGAGAAATGGGTGTTCTCCCTATTCTGCAGAGGTGACACAGTGGGAGAAGGCTGCTTCAAGGTCACAGACATAGGGTTCGAGGGACCCATGAGACCATGGCCAACAACACAGACCTCGTGGTCATTTGCGAGTCATGAACAGAATCTGAACAGCTTTTTCTACGTGGAGGTCTTCAGGGTAATGCAGAACCACCAATACCCAGGGGTAGTGTCCAGCGGTGATGGCTGGAAGAACAGAGTTCCCCACCCTCCCAAAACAGGAGAGAGTTAAGAAACTGAGCACCAGTGTGTAAGAACAAGGGGTACAGACCATGCCATATTACCACAAATTCCCAGCCTTTGGAAAACATTCATAATGAGCAAAGATCTTTTGGAGCTTCCTGTATGAAAATAGAATAATGTGGCAACATTACATTTGGTTCACGGTGAAATCCCATCCAAGTTTTCTAGTGCTGACATGTTTTACCCAATTAGGAACAAAACAATAATAATACATGGAGGATTATTTAAAGAAAAAAAACATAACTGAAGAAAGAATAAACAGCAAGAGAGGGTCATCAGTGTGTAAAAAGCTGGCACAACTCCAAATGTATTACATCTCCTGGTGTGCATATCCCTAAGCGTTTGCAGTATTATCTGTGCCCACTACATTGAGTTGAACCACACTGAACTTACTATTTTTAGCTATTTTTTTCTAGACATCTTAGTCTACATGGGAACAGACCACAAGCTGGAAAACCTCAAGGAAAGTTTTGTCTGAGCTCTAGCATGGGTTGCCAAGGAAGCCTGTGGAGTTTCCCTCCTTGGACACAATTTAAAAGCCGTTTGGACATTGTCCTAGGCAGCCTGTTCCAGGAGTAGAGGGCTGGATCAGATGACCTACCAGAACCCCTTCCAAGCTTGGCCATGCTGTGAAAACTTCAGAAACTGACAGTTACACTTGACACATGTCTATCTGTCTGTCTCTTGAAACATGATAGTGTTGGGAACGTGCACAGGTATAGCTGTGCCAATGTAAATATTTCAGTAACAAGCTGTAAACTTCCCATACAATAATAGAAGCTTTATTATTTTAGCAATTACAGAGCTTTGCAAATAGTTCAGCTTCATATTGGGGATTTAAATGGCCATATTTTACATTAACAATAAAGTATTGCCAGACTGGTATGTAATTACTGGCAAGTATAAGTCTGCGACCAAGTATGGATGACAAATGTATTCCAGTAGCTAGGCTGCAAGGGAAATGAAATTCCAGCAAAGATTGTGTTGCTGATCAGCTGCTAATAGCTGCCTAGTGCTCCTGTCTCCTCTGCCTCGTGTTACAGTGGAGGTAGAAGATGCCACAGGACAGACCGGTAACTGGAATTACAAGGTGGGCACTGGTAAGATTATGTAAAGGACAATTTTGTCCCACTAACTTCAGTTGTTAGTGAAGGATTCAGTACACTGACTCTTCTTGGGATTGTATTTCCTCCACAGCTGAATTCTGTTAGCAACATCAAAGACTACTGTCAAGGGAAAGGAAGACAGGAGAATGGAAATAACAGGGGAAACTAAGAGAAGCTAAGGACTCAGAAATTAGGTTGATTTGGAAGAGGAAAGATCTCTTCAGGTACCAGGGAAGGCTAGGTAATTTGCCCTAGTGAAAGAAAACTGAAAAACTTAATGTGACTGCAGCTGGCCTCATAATGGGTTTTTTTCTGTTTCGGTTTGTGGTTTTGGTTTGGTTTTTTCTAAAGCCAACACTTCAAACTGGTATTTGCAACATTTTACATTTGAAGGTTCAATTACAGCAAAGATCTTTGTATCAAGCAGCTAAAATGGTCTCAAATCCTTTGTAAAGGCTGTTTCACAGTTCTCCAGCAAAAGACGTTTTGGTAACAGATTAAGAGTCGGGATGATAAATGCATGTTTACACGTGTTCTCTAGCATACACATTGAGCCAGAAGGCACTACAGTGCTAAAGAATTAATAATAATCCCATACATTTCTCTCCTGCCCACAAGGAACAGTGTTAATTTCTGGCTTTGAAATCTATGAATAATCTGCACTGGATAGCTGTGAAGCTGAGGAAAACTCCACTTACACACAGGTTGAGACTCTAGTATTGTCACTACTTTCTTTTAGACCCTTCCCATTTCTATTCATTCTTAACCAGCTGTTTTAAGACTGAGGTTATCCTGGGGTTTAAAGCAGAGCTATTTTAGAGGAGTAGATTTTAAAACGCATTGTTAAGGCGGTTATGGGTTCCTCACCAGATTTAAATCCTCCAGGAAGTCAAGCCTGTCAGAAACAACACAACCCTGCTGGTTGTCATACTTTCAAAATACAAATGGAGCCTCCGCTTACAAAGTAAAAGTGTCATCCCAAAAGTCAGAAAACCACAAAGTCCCAGCTCACGTGGGACTCCTGAGTGGCTCTTTTCTTGGAACACTACATATATTTTGCCACTGTTATTTTAATTCAAAAGTTAAAGAAAAGTGTTGAAGCAGAAGATGATGCCTGCTGTTTTGATGTGCACTCTGTGTTGTCACTTAAAGATAAAAAAATGGAAAGCTAGTAGTTACACAGGTGCTAAATCTCTTTCACAGCAAAACAGAAAAATTAGGCTCATCAGTCATATTACTTCCAAGTTTAATAACAAACTCTCAAGGGATGCCACACTGATTTTGAATCTACTGATGAAGAAATTCTCATTTTCTTTTCCATTCGAGTGGAGGCACTTCACTACTACCTGCCTACTCAGCAGTCACAGTACGCTGGGCTACTGTGAGGAATCCCTCCACGTTCAATATGCAGCTTAGAAAACTTATTTCCTTGTGAACTTATTTATCCTCCAAATAGTGCATTTCTTACACAATTCTTTGCAAGCTCACATGTACCCCAAAGGAAAGATATATTCACCTTTTTTTTTAGTGAAACACTGTATTTTAACACTGGCATTTAAAGTCATAAAGCTTAAAGCATTACTCAAATATTTAACAATGCACAAGAACTAAAGACTGTTTAAAGTTTTATGTATGTACACACATACAGTCTACTCACGATCTGGTTAATATTTACCAAGTGTATGATCAATAGGGTAGCCATAAGACGCCTCCGCTCCATACTATCTCATTTTTTATCTTACGATAAAGTGCAACACAAAGTAATTTCAAAGTATGTATGATCTTCCTCTGAACAAAGTCATATACAGCTTCTAGGTAGTTTGAGATAGAGTGGTTGGAAGGGGAGAAACTACTAGCTAAACAAGGGGTTGTTCCCCTTCAGATTTTTAAATAACTTTTAACTCTCAAAGCACTGTTGTTGCTCTGTGCTTTTAGCATCACAATGGTTACATATAAAAGACAAAGAAATAGAAAAAAAGATATGTTCCCAGAAAATATTTGTGTCTGCATACAATTTCCAAAATACTCTAATACCCAGAGAATAGTATGGGAATTTAGATTACATAGATAAATTCTTAAGATTTAATCTTTTAAAATTTGTGGTCTTAAACCGTCCTCAGAAGAGGAAGGACATCACTGTAAAGCTATTTAGTCCCAATTCCTGAGAGTGATCTAAGCTTCCTTGGAGCTGAGGATCATACTCAATCACCTTATACATTAAACTCTCACATCCTAGCAGAATATTCTTTCAAAGAAATGAAACATAAAAAACACTTTATGGATCCATTCGCATAGGAGACACTTATTTCCCAGCTGGTATATTCTGTACCATGAAAAGGTAATGATTAAGCCAAAGTGACCGCTGGAGAAGGCTTTTTCCTTGCGTTAATGACTGGCTGGAGAAACCAGGGGTCAAAGAAAAAGCCAGACAGTCATTAACTGCTGAAAATTCCTGACCTATAGGTCATTATTACTATTATACAACTGGAAAATGAGAATAATTATTTTCTTTGTGTTTTTATATGAATTGAAAAGACAAAATTCCAGTGTCTGTTGCTGTGGATACTTGTCTGTGAGATACTTATGTTTCCTATTCTGGCAGGCCATGCAATGGATAGATTGGGACTGGCAACCCTTCAATAATGTGTGCCAGACTTTCCTTTTCCAGATTACAGGTTAAATGTACCCACAGAAAGTCAACGGGAATTGGGAGATGCTGCCAATCAGTGCTTTCTTACCTCAGTAATCCCCCCCACTCTCAACCAAGTCCTTTGCTCAGCAGGAGCCAGGAGCTGGGCTGCCTGTGAGCTGCAGATGACTCTCAAATCGTCATGGCATTCAGCTCCCACCCTGCTGTACACCTGCTAAATACCATCTCCTGTACTTGGGCAGTATGCTGTTTTCCACACTATAGAAAGTTGTTTTGTCTGAGCTGACTAGTACATGAACTCACCCGTAAAATACATCCTTTTGGTGCCACTGCCAGTCTCTTCAAGAACTTCAAGAAGAAAATATTGCTGTTGCAGCTCAAATGGTCTTTATCATTACTACCAACTACTGGTAGAGTGAAAATGAAATGTTATTCATATTTTCCCTTTCCTTTATTAAACCAGACTTTTCCCTGGCTTTTGACAATCATTTTAGTAACACAAATCTAAATGTAGCTTCATATACGTAGATTTTGCACCACTGCAAGAACTGGATTTCTTCTGCACCTTAGAAGACAAAGTGTCTTTCATTTCACAAGGACTAAAGTATTTTTGTAACCTCTGGTCTTCACTGTAAAATATCATTACTAGGCACTGCTTGTGATCATGTTACGTTTTAGACAGAGCTTCTGAGTAATACAGTATTAATGGCCCTTTTCTATGATATTTCCATTTTGGTTTTCTACTCTCACATTTGTACAGCACCATTCTGCCACCATTTACTTCTAATGCTGACAGGTAAAATGATCCTGCAGCCTCTGCACAGACCTATTCTGCTTAAGAGGTTCACACAAGTGATAGGAGGTGTGCTCAGAAGAGTAGGATGTCAGCTACCACAGACTGAGTGGTACCTCCGTAGAATCATAGAAGGGTAGGGGTTGCAAGGGACCTCTAGAGATTGTCAATTTCAAGTTCCCTGCCAGAACAGGTTCCCCTAGAGCAGATCACATAGGAACACACCCAGGTAGGTTTTTAATGTCTCCAGAGTTGGGGACTCCACAATCTGTGGGCTGTTACCCTTACCATAAAACAGCTTTCCCTTATGTTTAAATTTAATCTCCTGTATTCCAAATTATGTCTATTGCCCGTTGTCCTATCACCGGGCACCGCCAAGAAGACCCTGGTTCATGATCCTGACACTTGCCACTTAGATACTTACAAGCATTTATGAGATCTCTTCTCAGCCTCTCCTCATAAGGAAGATACTCCAGCCCCTTGATCATCTTTGTGGCTCAGGTACTCACACTTCCACTTTCCTTCTGAAGTCTGATTTTAGCAGGAGACTGGACAGGTTCTAGAGGTGATTCTTGCAGTTTTGGAAAGTGCTTGACAGTCATCATCATCAGGAATGGGATTGTGTGAGGACAAAATTAAAACTGCTTGAAAACCTACATTTTCATGCCCCAGTGTCTTTTAATTAATACTCAGGTCATACTCTTCCTAATCACTGTCAGGGCTGGCTGTATTTCTGTGTTAAGTGAGTTTTTAGAAAATATTCCCAGGAATTAGTGCTCCCATCTAACACTTCAGAAAGTAGAGCTTTCTATGTCTAGTGAAAGTCACAGAGATGGACCAGCAGCATTTCTGAAGAATACCAACCAATGTGAATACATAAAATCCTGATGTGAAAGGTGAATGGGAGATAACAGAGCAGGAATAATCCTTGGAATATTTCAGAAAAGTAGCTTCCTTAGCTGAGTCTTGTTAATAATCACACAGAACCATAGAATGGTCTGGGTTGGAAGGGACCTCCAAAGGTCATCCAGTCCAGCCCCACTGCTGTGAGCAAGGACATCCTCAACTAGATCAGATTGCCCAGAGCTTTGTCCAGCGTCACCTTGAATATCTCCAGGGATGAGGCCCCAACCACCCCTCTGGGCAACCCACCTCAGCATTCAACCCCCTCCTCCTAAAGAACCACATCCTAACAGCCAATATCATTTAAATGAAAATAACATAACTTTTGACACTTGGTAAACTGAATGCTGAAACTGCTGGAAACTGAGAGTTCAAGTGCTACTGATAAAAAAACCTTCACTATGCACTGTGAACCTCTCCACACTAAAATTAGACATCTTTACCATTTATGAGGCACAAATTAAGTTGCACCTGGTCTGTGCTAGTAGGTGAATTTAAAAAAACAACAACAACACAACAAGGAAGGAGTTTGCTTACTCACTCTCCAAAATTCATACCATGGGATATCTGTGATAGACCTCACCAGGAATTGTAGTTCTTCAAGGAAGAGTAACTCCTTTTATCTCACAAAAGCATAGTAAATCAACATCCAACTTTGCTCCACTTACAAGGAAGGTGCTCCCTCCCAATAGAAAATAGCACAGGAAACCAATAACCCAAGAGGGTTATTGATACCTCAGGGGACTTCATGCCTTGCTAGCATTTTCCACAAATGCCTGGGCAACATCTATTATGCAATAGTATTTAACATTCAAGGGAATCAGGGTCTTTTTAAAAACGTGATCAGAAAAGAGGGCCCTTCATATGCTGTCACAGTATTACTCATAACAAAGAAACCTTTGTTTCATAAAGAAAGATCTTTTAATAGAATACCCCAGGGAAACTATAGTTTTGGAGTTGTTTTAGACAGAGACAGGAAAATTTGAGTTCGAGGTTCCCTTTAAGTACTCTTCTAACATGAATATGTTTAAGGATGCTCTATTGAGTTCATGCATAAAATGTCACCCAGCCGTTAGTATATTTCTATGCAAATACAGCTGCGAAAGCTAATAACTGAAATCTGCATTTTTTTCGCATTTCCAGCATATTCTACAACTTCTCATTCTTTCCTGTGTTGTAACTCACATTAGCCTCTTACATCGATAAAACAAAGCTCAGGTTGTATTGCCCTCCACTTAAATTCACTACAAATATTAAAGCTGGACATTTGAATAAGCAATTTAGCTTATACATTTTAATTCAGTTCGGTATACTGATATTCTCCTGGTAGGAATAGGAATTCAGCAGGAGGACTGCAGAGAAAACACCATTGAGAATATGAATTGGAATATTCTTGCAACGCTTTTCAGTGAAGATGGTGTGATATTAAGATTACATCCTGCATATAATGAAATTTTGATGCTTGTACACACAGCCTGGTATTTCTTTTTCTCTGTGAGGTTTGTATGCAAAAACACAGCAATATTTTGAGCATACACCGTCTGCAGATACTACACAGTCCAAACTGATGAAAAAATAATGTCAGTTAAAGTAAGAAACTGTCGAGGGTACTGCAGCATACAGACTTCACTGAATTCATCCTAACTAGTTTCACTATTCTGAGGACGGAAAATATTGCTAAGCCGGTCGTTCTAGGACAAATAGAGTAAAGAGGGCTTGTGTCCATCTCTAAATTCCATCTTGGTGCATAGATTGACTCTTTTGGAGCTGTAAATACTTCCATGACCCTTCAAATTCTTTGACATTCTTTGATATTCTTTAAAATTCACACACAATTTCTTCTGAAATGCTTCTATTTTCCAAATTCACTTCCTTTTTATTTGCCGGCACGTGTGAGAGGTGACAAAATGGAAAAGAGAAGATAGGTGGGGATATGACAAGCATTACATTACAAGCGAAAGGCGGCACTACTGAGACTATCATGATATTTAGCAAACGTAAATACAAAGCATACCTATGGTTTTTATCCAAAAACACCAGACAGAAACACAGAGGAGAGAAAGTTTGTCAAAGGTCTAAACCAGAAGCAGCACAGTGTAGCAGATCAGGGTGCTACTTTATATAGTTAACTGGTGGGGAAGTAAGGTAATAGTGGTTTTGATAAATTTTTCCCCATGAAAAATGATGAACTGACACATTTCTTAACAAGTAAGGACAGTTCAGTAGACACCATTATCTGCTCTGCTTCTGACCTGGAGGGACTATCTCTACAATGAAAGGCATAGTCAGTCTCCAGGGGTAAGGCAGTCTTTAATCCCAAAGTGTGATTACTAACAAGGACACCAATTATAATTCCATAAAAAGAGGAGACAGCAATTTCATAACACTGAGGTTGCTGTATGTAACTTCATGACCAGCGACAGCCCTCGGAGGCTTTTCAGTGATTTTACACGCTGTGCATGACACATAAATTGTGAATAGCTGTGTGTCCTCCAAAACTCACTGAAATCACTCCTGACCATCATCACATTATTTTAAAAAAAGTAAAAATACATCTGTTAATAAAAAAGAACAAGGACAGGGGCCATTCTTGTTCGCCTCGTGTTGTGAAATGGACTCAAAGAGAGGCTGGATGTACAAAGGACTCCAGTGGACCTCAAGTATCTATATGCAGCTTTACAATCCAAGACATCCCCGAGAGTTATTGCTTACCCTGCAGGGCTGTCTCAGAACAAGATCTCAAATACCATCTGTTCGCAGTGTGGAAGCTGCCAAAATCCCATCCGCAGAAACCATGTAGCACAGAGCATTATAACTCACATCTTCTTCTGGAGCAAAGATTGAAAGAGGATACCTCCACCTTCTTACTTAAGCAGCCTGGAATTCTCATCTGAGTTGCTATAAACCTCCTTTCAAAACACAGGCCAGAAGAAATTTCATTCAAAATCAGCCAGCAAGGCCAGGAGTGATCTCTCCCATCTTTTATCCATATTCTCCTCACCGGAGTCCTTACCTCACAAGCAAGATACCTTCCTTTGGTTCCCCAATCAGACTGAAGGGAGGGCTTCATCCCCCTATTTTGTGTTTCAACTTGTAAAACTCCTTTTCTTCATCTAGACATACATAATTTCCTCGGTTGAAACCCTCAGGAAAGGCGTGCACATGTCTCCAAGTCTCAGGCTCAATGCATTATACTCCAATTGACTTCTTACAGATCATGTGTAAACGTAAAAGCACAGCAAGTGAGCAAGCTACTGCAGAGAAACACATCCAACCATTCCATCATTGTATTATTTCTTTCACTGAGACCAAACTACTTTCAATTAACTCATGTTTACCAACTGCAAGAACACTTACATTACCAGAGACCATAAATCAGCTGATTTGTGGGAAAATTTAATTTATTTAGGGATTTGTGTTCCAGACAGAAATGTGTGGCCGAAGTGGGAAGTTAGAGATGTAGTTAATAATTAGAGTTACTCTTAATTGCCTCAAATAGCTCCAAGGTTATGGTTCCTCCTCTGACAAAGTGTTCTCAGTGAGCGTAGCTGCTGCTCTAGCAGTGCATTATATGTTTTCCCTTGCTTGGGGTTTTGGTTTTTTACACCTTCAGATTGTAAGGCAATTGGAAGTAAAAAAGAGTTTTTGACATAGGAGTGCTCCAATTTATTTGTTTTATGTTTTGGGTGTTTTAAATTGTTACCCTCGCTGAAATAGCAAGATCAATATAAACACCATGTTTATAGGAAGGCTAAGGAGAATATTAGAAAATCCATTGTCTTAATGGATCCTCTAAAAAGGCAGCTATGTGTTTGGGATGCTATTTAATGGACATAAGAGGAAGAGCATCAGTAATCAGTATTGCTGTGTGATGTATTTACTTGGAAAGTAAAATGAGTTTGGGATGTAACTTTCATCTCTTAAGTTTAAATGTTTTGGTCCGAGTGATATAATTTACCGTGTTATCTCTAAGCAATTAAAGTATATTCTATAGCGTAACATGATGTATAAATACACATAGATGCTCCTATAAGACAATTTGCCTGACAATCTGGAAAATGCTAACTTTATAGTCAATAAGTCAACAGTCTGTAATGTTAAATTGTGACATCAGATGGAAATCTAGTTCACATTCCACCTGGATATAAAGATCATAGTAATTTCAAATGTTCTGTGTGGGACAGTAAATTTCAAAGACTACTGTATTCTGCCCCGATAATCATGATCAGCATAGCGTGTTCAGGTATTGTTAGAGAGATTAAAACCACAAAAACAGAGCGGAACAGCTCAGCATCAGATAATCACAAGCAATTCTATGTCAGCAACAGACAGCTGGAGACATATGCCAGCAATATTGCAAAAGTGGTAAAATGGAGATTTTGTGACAGCAAGGACGTGGGATTCATACATTAAGCTCAAACTCAAGCAAAAACATTGAAATTGTTGTTCACAAGTAACAGCTCTCTGGCACAGTGTTCAAGATGTCTACCATTTGGCATAAAAATATATAAAGCAAAAACGAAGCAGAAGAAAGTAATTTTATCCTCTATTTAATATTTTCCATGCTGAATCTTTTAATAAGTTCATTGTCATTATCTTGGACAAAGAGATTGGAATAATTTTTCCCTGTCAGCTGGAAGAGCTGTCCAGTTAGGTACCAAACTCAGGTTTTGTGAAAATTTTGTATGAAAAAGCAGCTTGGTGGCATATTTGCTAAGAATATTTGTTTAAAGTTTTCTTCTTAAAACTACAGATTAAAAGAAGATGGACAACACTGTTATATTTCAATTTATATAGCCTGCAGCACTGCTATTCCCTTCTACTTGAATTTCAAGGGTCCAACTATTATACTTCTCTGCTATTTATTTCCATCTATCCATGCTTTTCTCCTGAATGTTTAAACTGTGACTGCTGAAAAGTAAAAATAAAAATGAATAAATATAAAAACCCTTTTATATTTGTTGTTGTGAGTCAGAAGAGAGAACAGGCTTGTGAAGCAAAAATTAATCTACCTTTCCACTGCATTCCTTCTGAGCCTCCACTTAGTCATTCTCAAAATCTTTCCTTCCTTTTTTTGTACCTGACCATGTGAAACTGGGACCAAAAATTCAAGGATCTGAACTTGATAAACCCCGAGTTTCCTACTTCGACAAACAGACATTTCTCAGAAAACCCTTTACACGCTGAATTTCCTATAAAAATGGAAAACAGCTTGAAAATATTCACGCGGTTTCAGATGAGTTCACACCCCCTGCATGTGAACAGCAGTTTCCAAGTGATGGTTTGTAGAGATGCTTAGGCCTGAACATTTTAGGATTTTATTGTTGAGGCTCTGCTTTTGTATCTCAAGCATTTTGTCCTGGGACCTATCTATGATAGCATTCTTGAGGCTGCGACTCTCGGGGAGGGGAATGGAGACAAGTGACTGTGGTCTTAGTGTTTTAGGACTAGGAGCCTGACACAGATTGAAGAACAATGTAATGCTTGAGGCGCTGATGAAAGATTTTGAAAAACCAATGCAATAAGAGGCGTCAGCAGGGAACCGCAGATTGATTGCAATAACAAATGCCAAAAAGTTCTAAGAACAAAAAAAAATGTAGTGCTGAGTGAAAGAAAGAAAGAAAAGGAAGAAGGGATACTAAGAGCTTGCAGGCCTCTGGCGACTTGCCCCACACATCGATGTGTATCTTGGGCAATTAATCAAGATATTTGCATATAACCATTTTTTACACTGATGCTTTGATGATGCTCTGATGGTGCTGTTCAGTCTCGTTCAGTAGGTGGGCTTGACCAGATGTACCCTACTCATCAATCCATGGAAGCTCATCTTTTGGATCAGTTTAGGACCTGCACCTTCAGAGAAGAGAGATTTCCTATCACCTTTACCTCCTGAACTGGTTCATCAATAGACACGGATCAGACACCTAGTATTGGTGTGCCTGAAGCAAGGAAGGAGGAACTTCAACCTTCTTTCCCCAAGAAATTACTATCTCAATTAATATAATAGCTTTTTTAAACAACCAAATACGCAAACTCTAGTTTTGGGATATAGGGAACCACTCTGAACAACAAACCTTTCTGAACCTAACTTTCAGAAGTAAAAAGCCAGCATACCTAGCCCTGAGCGGCTCACGGCGATGCAAAGATGGTATTCTAGCAGCACAGAGCCCATGCAGTGCCTGTCTGCGGTGACAGAGGGATGAAGCTGAAACAATCCTACATCTGATGATGGAAGTCTGTTTTAACTTGTGTTTGGGGTTGCTACCATGCAAAATACGTTATAGTGGCCTCCATGCTTCTCTCATCTCCTGCTGGAAGTCATCCCATCAGATCAGCACTACTGGAGAAACACTAAAGCCACCTTGTAGTCTCACCTTACCCAGGCCAGAACGCTGACTGCTGCAAAAAACATGAATCAGGAGTAAAACAGAGCATTGAATACATTAATCAAAATGATCACCGTTGCAAGATCTGCTAAGAACAAAGAAAACAAATCCAAGGAACGTTAACACTAGAAACCATTTGCCAGGCTCCGTGAGTCAGCTAATGAAATAACTGTCAATTGTAGACACAAACCTTTTGTGCTTTCACACGATTTAAATATAAAGTAATTTGCATTCAGGATTCCATGTCTGCCTGAAAAAAGATTAACAATAGGATTCACTTTCTTTCCACAACCTTTTTTCTTCCTTCCTCCCTCTCTCCCTCCCCCGCCCAGGGGTGTCTCTGATAAGGTCACCTTATTAATGCAGATCTCTGTTTTTCAGAAAGCAGCCAGGAGTTTAACTGTTTCACTGTGAAATGATCTATGAGATGAAAACAGTCCATTTTTTATCCTTGATTGATCATTTCAGCATGTGCAACAGCAAATCCTAAGGGACACCGTTCAAATCCCTGCTTCAGAATGACCTAGAGATTCAACTCTAAAGTGTGTTGCACTCCACTACACAATCCTGCATTGTTTTTTCTTAACTTAGCATTTTCCACAGAACATAATGAAGATGCTTTGCATCATTACAGTTCTCTATAGAATAAACAGCTTATAAATAAACAAAAAGTTCTAATGAGCTAGAGTTAGGTGCCACTACAGCAGCAGCAGAACTTGGTCTGCAGACACAAAGGCAGGAGCAGGTCTGCAATCTCAGTGCAGGTGTGATGGCTTTTCCTTTCCTTGCCTGACCACCTGTTTTCCTGCTCTCAAGAGCCTCTGGTGGGAGTTGCCTACTGCCAATGTCAGGGGCTCTGGCTCCCGTATAAGGAGTGGAAAAAGAAAGCTACTCCACCCTTTTGAAAAGTTATTTACTGGGTATAAACCTTACCTCGACTCCATGTTCAGGTTGTTCTTCTCTAGTCTATGCAATTTCAGCCAATTAATGTTAATTTTGGGTTTTTTTAGTGACTTTTGGTGATGTGTACAGAGACCTTAAATAACAACTATGCTGGATTACAAAGGACTCTGGAACACTTTTGATGGTAAATTAGCAGGCAGGCAAACCTACAGCTGCCAGCAAGCAATGCAATATTTTGCAGTATTGTGTTCTGTATTGTGTGAGGGAGAACTGCTGTCATTTGAGCTTGGTTTTCTGTTTCTTTCAGTCTGTCAAACAGTTCAACCATTTGATGTTCGCAGAAAGTTCACAGAGAAACATGCTGGAATTTTCAGGCAAAGGTTCTCTCTGCTTATAGATCCCACAGATGAGGGAGATACAAGTCTGAGAAGCATGCAACCATTAGAGTTTGGGAAAGAAATCACTGAGCCATCTTTCTATTGTCCAGAGTATTCTAAACAGATAGGCATTATACCCACAGAAAGAGCTGCCCCCATCCAGAAACATTTGACACAGCTTTCCCCCTTTTTTCCTTCCTATTTTTAGTATCACAAACACTAAACTCAAACAGACCGTTGTATTGTGATAGTGCAATAAGTTCCTGTAATTAACTGATGGAGCAGCATTAAATACAGAGACTTTGTGTGGGCCATGTGTGTCCTTATAGCCCTGTATAAAATGCTGACACATCCAAAAGGGACTACAATCATCGAGGATGATCCTGCAGATGCCAACTATTGAATGCAGCATTTGCTGTCATGAGTAAGTCCACTGAAGCTACCAGAAAATCACAAGGCTGGGACAAAAAGCTCCAATTTGTATATATGGCTAATGGAGATATTCAGACCACATTCTCCATCTGACTATGCTTTTACAGGCTGAGATTTGGAGGGCTGATGCTTTCATACTTGTGAAACAGCCCAGGACAGTAGTCTGTCTGTGAGACAACGTAGGTAAGAAGTGCAAGAACGGGTAGTGGTTCCCTTCAGAAATAAGCTTAAAGAAGGAAACCAAACTTTAGAAAGCTGTATCAGGAAGGCATCAGGTAGTTATGGTATGATGATGAGGAGGATGAAGTTGAGATAGGAAGAGTATATCAATTAGAAAGGATAAGGAAGATAATATCAGAGAAGACAAAATTTGGACCAGCACAAGAAGGCTCAGCACTGATACAGAAAAGACAGAGAAGCAACAGAAGGATTCAAAAAGCAGGAGGTTTAGTTATGAGCAGCAGGAGTGATTCTTTGTGCCACTCCATTGCACTTTGGTAGTAGCTGCTGGTCCCAAGCCAGGATACAAAAGACAATATCCGTGAGACACTCTCCTAAAAATCCCTTATTATGGAAATGACGGTCTGCTGGACTGGTTTGTGATCTGTATGGTGATCTCAGCAGGTGCGTATGCGGTGCAAGTCATGCAGTGAAGCACTCTCAAAAACATCGTGTTTAAGAGCTCTTGTGAACACCTCGAGATGAAATGCCACTGAATTGCAGGGAATATGTTGTTCCTTGGTACAGCCTGTAACTGCTGCTGACTTCTCTCATTTTTAGAGACTGAGTCCTTGGGAGTGATGAGTGGTATGGTGCCTAAGATACGTTATTTCATTAATTGAATGTTACTTAACAAAATCTCATCGTTTCCGAAGACGCAGTGTAATAAATCATTTGCAGGTGATCACTGAGGGATGTGTAAAATCCACCCAAAGCATCAACTGTCATTCAGCAATAGCATGGCCTGAATATTTATTACCTTTTATTTACATTATGTCTATTCCATTTCATGGACAGGTAAGACTAAGACACATTAAAAAATAATTTCCAGTGATAAAAATCCACTGTGTTAAAATCAATCTCTTTTTATCCCCTCCCAAGACAAAGCAATTTTCTCTCCACCGATGTCCCAGTATTAGTGAAGACCTGAGTGTAGGGAGAATTCTTGCTACAGTCTGTGAGTATTATCAAACTCTAATTCTTCCACACACAGAACCACAGAATTATTGAGGCTGGAAAAGACCTCTAAGATCGTCAAGCCCAGCCTATGACTTGACAGCACCACAGTCAGCTAGACCACAGCACTAATAGCCACATGCAGTGTGTCCTTAAACATGTCCAGGGATGGTGAGTCCACCACCGCCCTGGGCAGTCCATTCCAGGGTCTGATCACCCTTTCTGTGAGGAAGGGCTTCCTGACGTCCACCCTAACCCTCCTCTGGCAGCTTCAGGCCCTGCCACCTTGTCCTATCTATCACTAGTTGCCTGGGAGAAGAGCCTGAACCCCACCTGACTACAACCTCCCTTCAGGTAGTTGTAGAGAGGGAGAAGGTCCCCCCTGAGCTTCCTCTTCTCCAGGTTAAACACCCCCAGCTCCCTCAGCGTCTCCTCATCAGCCTTTCCCTCCAGTCCCTTCCCCGGCCTCGTTGCTCCTCTGGACCCGCTCCAGACCCTCAATCTGGTTGTTGCAGTGAGGCCTCCCCAGTACTCGAGGGGAGGCCTCACCAGTGCCCAGTACAGGGGGAGGGTTATATCCCCAGTCCTGCTGGCCACGGGGTTCCTGATACAAGCCAGGATGCCACTGGCCTTTTGTGCCACCTGGGCACCCTGCTGGCTCCTGCTCAGCCGGTCATCAGCCAGTACTGCCAGGTCGCTCCCTGCCAGGCTGCTCTCTGGCTGTGGCCGAAGTGTAGGGCCCTGCCCTAGGCCCTAGGCCCTGCTCAACCTCATCCCGTTGGCCTCTGCCCACTGGCCCAGCCTGTCCAGATCTCTCTACAACAAAAATCTCCCTGGAAGTCACCGCTGTCAGGCAACAAGATGTGGGCAGCATAAAGCAAGAAAGTAAGATTATTTTAACAATTATTAGCTTTAGTGTAGAGCACTATAAGGTCAAATCTCTGGCTGCTGCTCTGGGTGTCTATTTTAACAGCACAGTGTATAACTGAGAAAGGGGCTGCCGGCTATTCTGAGGTTTGTGTTAAGGCTCTTGGTATGCCCAGTGTGAACAAGAGCTTTCCCAGTGCTACACCACCCCAAGCTGCCTGTACCTTAGTTTTCCAGAATGAATTCCTATTAACGATGTTCTCTCAATGTATATTTTTAGACATACCTTCTCAAACTTGCTGTGTCAAGAGGCGTAAGCATATTATTCTGAAAAATCTTATCTTAAACCTGTTGCTTTGTTTTGTTTTTTACAGGCCGTTATTGCATCACCGTACATTACTGAGAGATACGGCTTCTGGAGTTACAGAAGCTCTTTGAAATGAGAATTTAAACAGGAGAATGCTTTAAAAAGCTATAAAAACAAAGATGAGAGAAAACTACTTTTAAATTACTGCAAAATACAACTCGAAGGCACATAGAATCATAGAATCATAACGGATTGGAAGGGACCTCAAAAGATCATCTAGTCCAATCCGCCTGCAACAGCAG
>JAOXOE010027925.1:0-17227 GCA_028565055.1 Phoeniculus purpureus | reverse complement strand
TGGAGAATCAATCTGATGAGGAGAGATGGAGAGAGTTGGGGCTGTTTAGTTTGAGGAAGAGGAGGCTGAGGGGAGATGTCATCACTCTCCACAACTATCTGAAAGGCCACTGTAGAGATGTTGGTACTGGGCTCTTCTCACAGGTCAGTAGCGACAGAAGCAGAAGAATGGGCTTCAAGCTCCACTAGGGGAGGGTTAGACTGGCCATCAGGAAGTAATTCTTCCCGGAGAGAGTGGTTGAGCACTGATACAGGCTCCCCAGGGAGGTTGTGGAGTTGTCATCCCTGGAGGGTTTAGAAACCAAGTAGCTAGAGCACTTGAGGCCATGGTCGAGGGTTTAGGGAGCTGTTGAGATGAGGGCTGGACTTGCTGATCCTAGGTATCCTTTCCAGCCATGATGATTCCATGATTTTATGATTGTATTTTGAATATCTCTACCTGGAATATTACATACTCCGTAATGCTGATAGATACGATAACATAACAAACATGCTTCTAAAAATATGATGTCATTACATCTCTGCTTCTCGACACCATGAATAGGTTTAACAATTCTCTTCCTAACAAAAGGCAGAGAGGTTCTTCATTATTATTTTGCTGGTTTGCTGTATGTGTTTTTATTTGAGAACTTTGTTATTGCTGAGGGATCCTTCTTTCTTTATGAAGCAAAGCTTCTAATTCTGCAGATAGGACAATATCCATGCTCTGAACAACTGTACTCTTATTCGAGTGCCTCGTGGTTGAGGCTCAGCATGAAAGAATCCCAGCTCAGTGGGGGTCAGCCATGTGCTGAACATTTCCTTCTGGGCAGGGTTTGGACTTCATGCTTAGCAAGAGCTTTAAACTACATCTGAAGAGGGAAGGGGATAAAACCAGCCTCACTAGAGATAAGCCTGGAGGGGGCAACATGCCAGTGTTTGAAGGACAATGTGCTAGCCAGATCCTTCAGGCTGCTGTCTCGATGGCGGAAGGAGATGGAGAGTCACACAGCAGCAAAGGCACAAGGATGGAGAGCAAAGGCACAAGGCTTGTTGATCTGTTAGAACCCACACAAGTGCATCAGAATGGTAACATCAGAACTAGGGCTTCTCCCTGGTGGGATCAGTGGGGCAAATTAAGTTAATCTACCCCAATGCACATAGTATGGGCAACAAACAGGAATAGCTGGAAGCTATTATGCAGCTGGGAATCTGTGACCCAGCTGCTGTCACAGACATAGTGGTGGGATAAGTAACACGGCTGGAAAGCTGCAATAGATAGCTCTGAACTCTTCAGAAAACAAAGGAGAGCTGGTGTGACAGGGACGGTTTTTATTGTCTAGAACATAATCATGGTGATCTAGAGCATAACGATGTTTGGCTGCGGCTGCACAGGATGATCTTCACAGAACATTAGGGGCTGGAAGGGACCTCAAAATATCATCCAGTCCAATCTCCTGGCCACAGCAGGATTCCCTAGATCTAGCCTCACAGGAACATGGCCAGGCACGTTTTAAGTTTTTCCAGAGAAGGAGACTCCACAAGGTCCCTGGGCAGCCCCTGCCAGTGCTCCATCACCCTCACTATGAAGAGGTTCCTTCTCATCTTTATGTGGAACTTTCAGTGTCCCAGCTCACACCCGTTGCGCCTTGTCCTATCATTAGCTGACACTGAGCAGAGCCTGACTCCATCCTCCTGACAGCCACCCTTTCCATAATAGTTTTATATGGATTCATAGATTTAATATAGATGTTATAATTTCATTCATATATTTAAAATTAAAATGATAACATTTATTTTACAGTCTGACAGATTTTTTTGACTATAATTGACACCCACCCTTTCCATATTTATCAACATTCATGGGTTCACCCCTCAGTCTCCTTTTTTCCAAACTCAAGATACCCAGCTGCCTCAGCCTTTCCTCATCAGGGAGATGTTCCCTTCCGTTCATCATCTTAGTGTCTTATTTCTAGCTGTATCCAACACTTGATCCTTAAGAGCAAGGCAGTGCTCTTCCCAGTAAACAAGGTTATCATGATCTGCTTCCTCCAAGAGCAAATGGGAAAGTCTTACCTTCCTGTCTATAATCTATGAGGGGAAAAATGCCGGTGATACCATTCTGCTCTGTCACAGTGTTAGATGCAGCCAATTATCTCAGCTAATGGATTCACTTCCTCTCTAGAAGCTATAGCTCACTCTTTGATATCTAATGAAAATATTTGCTCCTTTCAGAACTTCCCATCTTCAAAGCACTGTATAAACATTTAATTTAATACCAAACCCACTAGGAGTGGGAAATGAAATGAAGTAGGTACAAACCTGCATTTACAGAACCCTGAATGGATGGGAAGTTACGCTAGCTTTACATGCCGTGTTATTTATACCAGAGCTGGCTTGTCCCTTGCAGATAACATGTTTGGATTCTGGACTGACACAGGGTTGTCACTACCAGACAAGTGATCAATGTGTCTCTGTATCATAGTATCATAGAATCATTCAGCTTGGAAAACACCCTTGGGATCACTGAGTCCAACTATCAACCCTACTCTACAGGGTCACCCCTAAACCACATCCCCCAACACTACAACTAAGTGACTTTTAAACACATCCAGGGATGGGGACTCAACCACCACCCCAGGCAGCCCATCCCAGTGGCTGACCACTCTCTCCAAGAAGAATTTCTTCCTGATGGCCAGTCTGACCCTCCCCTCTTGGAGCTTGAAGCCCTTCCCTCTGCTTCTGTCACTAGTGACCTGTGAGAAGAGCCCAGCACCAACATCTCTGTAGTGTCCTTTCAGATAGTTGTACAGAGCAATGAGGTCTCCCCTCAGCCTCCTCTTCCTCAAACTAAACAGCCCCAGCTCTCTCCATCTCTCCTCACCAGATTTAGTCTCCCAAGCCAAGAAACTTCAACCCTGAAACATGAAGGAATCGGTTAATGTCTGTCTCAATCTAAAGGCACTTTTATTGTATCTATTTTAATAGAAAAAGACAAGTTCAGAACTTTAAATTATGCAATGAATATTCAAAAGGTAAATTGCAGGTCAGTTTTACATCTTTTTACGGTGTCATCCTTGCTCCTCTCCCTTGTGAGTCACTGGACTTTTGCCTCCGTGCTGCAAATACAGCAGAGTTCTATATCTAGTCCTGCTCTTTTCATCAGGTTTAATAGCGCCGTGAAATATTCAAACAGTTGCCTTCAAAAATATTCTAATTGCCTTATGCTCTACAATAGGAATCGAAGGCATTTAGAAAGGACAAATTATAAATTTCCACAGTTCATTTTTAAAGGGAACATTATTCACTACTTAAAATAGCTCCGTTATTTTCCTTCTTACCATCCATGTAGCGCTGTCACATCTTTTTCTCTCTCTTGTTCTTCTTCTCCTCAGGTCCCCTTTAGCCCTCCTGTTTAAGAAGGACAAAGAAAACTTCTTTAGAATTCTGCTGATGTTCTTGGGAAATGTCACTTGTTTGGCAGAGATCCTGAAACAAGAACACAGCTTGATCCCCCTGCACAGCCCTACACCCAGCCAGCCCTGACATCGGGATGCTTTCACCATGACAGGCATAAATTAATCTGAAACTCTCAGATGCAAGAGAATGGAGAATGTTTTGTAGGATGAGCAGCCTGAAAAGCAGATTCTGATGTCTCTTTAGCAGGTAAGTTCATTCTTCTAAACTTTCCATAAAAGATTTGATTAAAATAGGTCTTTTTTGGGGCACAGTAAAGGCTGCTTTTTATTTTGGTTTGGAGTCTCACAGAATCACAGAACATTAGGGATTGGAAGGGACCTCCAAAGATCATCCAGTCCAGTCCACCTACCACAGCAGGATCCCCTAGATCCAGTCGCACAGGAACATGGCCAGGTGGTTTTTAAACATCTCCAGAGGAGATGCCACAACCCCCCTGGGCAGCCAGGTTTTGTGTCCATGAGGGTGGATAGGAGAAAGTACTTTAAGGTTTGGGGGTTTTTTTAGCTTGGAAGATTTATTAAGAAATTACTTATTCAAAGCTATTAATTTGAGGGTTTACTAAGAAATTTTTTAGGTACAGTGTTGGGGGATCTGTTTTAGGGGTGACCTTGTAGAGAGTAGGGTTGATGGATGGACTCGATGGTCCTACGGGTCTTTTCCAACCTGAATGATTCTATGGTTCTATGAAATTATTTATTCAAAGCTATAAATTGCCTTATTGCAAGTTACTGAAATAATTTTACAAACTTCACTGGAAAGTTGTTGAAAGTTACGATAAAAAAGTGAAGATCCCATCTGCTCAGGCATAACCGACCAATTTTATATTCAAAGGAGATGCTTTCTTCCCCTTCTCTTTCTATGTTGACATCAATCCTGTTAATTAACCTGTTTCTCAAACAGAAAGAAGCGTTTGTCGATAAGTGTCAGAGAATAGCCAGAGCTGGAAGGGACCTTAAAGTTCATCCAGTTCCAATCCCCTTGCAGAGGCAGGGACAACTTCACTAGAGCAGGTTACTCAGGGCCCCAGCCAACCTGACCTTCAACACTGCCAGCGATGGGGCAGCCACAACTGCCTGGGGCAACCTGTTCCAGCATCTCCCCACCCTCACAGCAAAGAGCTGGTTACTCATGGCCAACCTCAATCTCCCCTCTTCAAGTCTGGAACCTTGAAGCCCTCCCCCAGCTTTCTTGTAGCCCCCTTCAGAGATTGGAAAGGTACTGGAAGGTCACCTGAGAGCCTCCTCTTTAAGTTCTTATTACTATTTTGTTTCCCAGCCCAAGGCATTCTCTAAATAGTCCTTGATCTTTGCTTCATTCTAAGAAAAATGAAAATGTGATCTCAAGTGTTTTAAATGTAGTGCAGGGTTGTTATTTCACAGGATCATAGAACATTAGAGATTGGAAGGGACCTCGAAAGATCATCCAGTCCAATTCCCCTGCCACAGCAGGATCCCCTGGATCCAATCACACAGGAACATGACCAGGCCCGTTTTAAACCTCTCCAGAGAAGGAGACTCCACAGCATCCCTGGGCAGCCCCTGCCAGGGCTCTGTCCCCCTCACCATGAAGAAGTTCCTTCTCATATTCATGTGGAACCTCCTATATTCCACAGTGGATGCCTGCCCTTCCCAGACACTATTAAAAAGTTAGGATGAGTAATGGTGGTAATTAGAGCATTTTCTACTTTGTTTAATTAACATCCTTACAGTCTAAGCTTCTTTGGAGCTTTGATATGTGTTTAGGTTTTCAACAAATTAGAAGGCTGCTTTACACTTCTTAAGTTACTTTAACCAGGGATTGGAGTGGGATAGCTTTTAACGCTTGGTGATAAGGACGTCATTACACAGAAGCTAATTAAGTGTTTGAGAGATGTCTCTAAAACAAATGAATCATAAAAAAAAAAAGGGGGACAAAAGAAAAACTAGGACGAGGTAGGGGAGAAGCAAAGAATTAAAGAGAAAAGCTTGAAAACATAGGGGCCAACACATTCAATTTTAATTCATTCTGAAAGACTGAAGTTTCTCTCATGATCAAATGCTTTATTATTGCTCTTTCAAATTAAGCCATTGGAAGTTAAATGCTGGGTTCATACCTGCAACTCAGTGCTCAGCAATATTAAGGGGTCTGGTCATTAAGTAAATGTATTCTTTTTGAAACTGAGCCAGTGCACTTCATACAGACAATGAACTAGATGGGTACAGTTTAAAGTAAAGGGAGCAGTCATGAGTTTTGCACTTCCAGAAGTTCCAAGTGTTTCTGAAAGTGTTCTCCCTCTGAAATGGATTCCAGTACTTCTTACACTTAATAGGAAAATTGGTAACTCAGACTGAAATACAGGACAGACAGAATCACAGAACATTAGGGATTGGAAGGGACCTTGAAAGATCATCCACTCCAGTCCCCCTGCCACAGAAGGATCCCCTCAATCCAGTCACACAGGAACATGGCCAAGTGGGTTTGAAGTGTCTCCAGAGAAGGAGACTCCACAACACCCCTGGGCAGCCCCTTCCAGCGCTCTGTCACCCTCACTAGGAAACCTCCTATGTTCCAACTTACACCCACTGCCCCTTGTCATTAGATAGGATACTGAGCAGAGCCTGGCTCCATCCTCCTGACACCCACCCTTTCCATATTGATCAACATTAATGGGGTCATCCCTCTGTCTCCTCTTCTGATCCACCTCAGGATGCCATTGTCCTTTTTGACCACAAGGGCCCATTGCTTACTCCTGGCCATCCTGCTGGTCACTGGGACCCCCAGGTCCCTGTCTCCTACACTGCTCTCCAGCAGGTCACTCAGGAGTCTGCTTCAAGCTATCTATCGTGTCAGAGTTCAAGTAAGAAGATTACAATGCATCTTTCCTAATGTCCGTTTTCTCTAGGCAATAAGAAGAAAGAAATCAATTAGTGACTTCCAAGTTGCAGTACTGAAAGCAGATATAGATATCTTTGTAGAAAACAGAGCTCTCCTCAGGGATGGGCCGTTCCTTGTGAGAACTGAAGCTTACGACATCAGCTATCAATTACTTCTGTTTCAGCATGTTTAAAGTGATGTTCTAGGAACAATTTAGATGGCAAAATGCTTTTCTAATGGAATCTTTATCAAGAGGTGTCTAACTTCAGGTCTCATCAAGCTGTGCAAAATGATCCAAGAACATCAAGATGGGGAGTGGTTACAAATCACTTACAAGAAGGAGTTGCATGAAAGAAGTTATTTAATGCTTGCTAAGAGCAGGAATACAGAAGTATCTGGAATGAGTAGAATAATAGAATCATTGTGATTAGAAAGAAACTCCAGGTTCAAGTCCAGCCCTCAGCCCAGCAGCTCCCTAGACCATGGCATCAAGTGCTCCAGCTACTTGGTTTTTAAACACCTCCAGGGATGGGGACTCCAAAACCTCCCTGGGCAGCCTGTTCCACTGCCCAACGACTCTCTCAGCAAAGAACCTCTTCCTAAGATCCAATCTAAAGCTCCTTCTGTGCCACTTGAGGCCACTTCCCCTTGTCTTATGATGAGGGATTTGGGAGAAGAGACCAGCACCAGCATGGCTGCAACCTCCTTTTAGGCAGCAATAAAAAGCAAGGAGGTCTCCTCTCAGCCTTCTCTTCTCTAGAGTAAATAACCCCAGTTCTCTCAGCCACTCTCTCTAAGACCTGTGCATGAGCAGAGTGGTTGCCAAGCATTAGGTAGCTGCTTTCTTTGCTGCAGTGCTGTATCTCAAATCAAGAAACTTCAGGACTGTGCTGTGTGTACACAGCACACACAGTGCAGAGAGACCCAACTGAAGTGGAAGGGCAAATAGTAATGAAAGGAAAGCAGTCTTTTTTCTATTTTAGGAATGAAATAGCTTATTTCTTATTTATAGATTGTTTGTGTAGAACCCCTGAAGTTTCTTAGCAACCCAGCCTTCTGAAACCTTGATCTTGAAAAGGGCCAGCATGTGTGTGGAAATGGATGCAATTTCCTATGGACTCAAATTATGGAGTTGGGAAGCCGGTCAGTAAATGACTGGCAAATAGAAGTTGCAGCAGAATGTTCCTTCTTCAGCAGATAACTGAGTCAAAACACCGATGCTCAATAACATCTATCTGCTCGCTTCCTTTTATCAAAAGACTGACTCTACTGCTCAGCTCACGATGAAGAACAAGACAAGGTAAAACAGACGAAAACTACACAAGCGATCCTGTAGGGAATTTTAGGAAAGAATTGTAAAGATACAGTGATATTTGGAAAAGACTGCTGTGTCATGGTCTCCTCCTGGGTGAAAACTCTACCCAGTACAGTGTCATTCTTGCAACACTACCTCCTGAAAAGTGCTTTGCATGTATTTTATTAGAATCATAGAATCATTCACGTTGGAAAAAAAGCTTTGGGATCTTTGAGTCCAACCATCAACCCTACTCTACAAGTTCACCCCTAAACCAGATCCCCCAACATAACATCTAAGCATCTTCTAAACTCGTCCAGGGATAATGAGTTAGAGATGAGCACATGTCAGAACAATTAGACCCTTCGCTGAAGGTTGAATGAGGACCATATAACTTCTCTATGTAACAGTCACCAGTTCAAGTCTCATTTTCCTCTGACTATTTTACTCTGATTCTTCTATTTATCACATTCCATTTATCACAGAACATTAGGGATCGGAAGGGACCTCGAAAGATCTGGAAGGAATTTAAATTCTTTGTCTGATGTTGGATTTCTGAAGAAGTAACCTATTTATTCATTATGAACAAATATATCTAGTTGACTTTAATCTTGAGAAGTAAAGAGGAATAGAGAATTGTAACAATGAAGACTACTACTCATGCTTTTCATCCCCTTTAATATCCCCTCTACATTGTTTTACAGTTATGGCTTTTCATAGTGATTTCGATATAAATATCCAAGCCCTTAATGTTACTAGGTTTGGCTTATGAGGAACATAATGAGATAATGTTAGGAGCATCTGTCACAGTAGCAGCAGAATTGTTTTGGGAATCACAGATTTCAATATAAATCATAGAATCATTATGGCTGGAAAAGACCTTCAGGATCATGAACCAGCCCTCATCCTGACAGCTCCCTAACCCCTAGACCATGGCCTTGAGTGCTCTAGCTACTTGGTTTTTAAACCCCTCCAGGGATGGGGACTTCACCACCGCCCTGGGCAGCCTGTTCCAGTGCCCAACCATTGTCTCCCTAAAGAATTTCATCCTGATGTCCCCTGATGCAGCTTGAGGCCATCCCTTTCAATCCCTAATGTTCTGTGATTCTGTGATTATCTAATAGGAAAAGGAAGGATATTTAGTTATCAAGGTGATGAACTGTTAGTGTTGATACTTGGAATTGTGTCTCAAATATAAAATATACAGTTTTTAAGCAACGATGATGAGGGTGATTGAAGATAGTTTTCTCTTTAGAATCATGAAACTAAATGTGAGATGAATGAAATTTTAGAATAATGAAAACCAAGCTGAAATTTGAAAAATTGCTTTCAGTATAGAACAAACATTCTTGGAGGAGCCACCTTTTAAAATACAACTCTAAATAAGCCTCCTTTAAACAATTAGTAGGTTACTTACTCTGCCTAATATTTAAGAATTATTTTGCCCTATCATGTTACTGTGTTCTAACATTAAATTTAAATTTAAACTTCTGCCAGTGTTATCTTCTTAGGAAATAAAAAGCTAGTAGCTACAATCTATTCACCTCACCAGTGGCCTTGTTGTTGAATGTATACACCACCCCCATAGCCTTGTTGTTGAATCTATTCACCACCCACAGTAGCCTTGCTGTGGAATCTGTTCACTCCTCCAGCAGCTTTGTTGTGTGGTCTCTTCATTGCTATTATGGGATTCTCTATGATCCTCACCAAAGCCACCGAAGTCTGTGAGGATAAGGTACCTTGATGAATAGAGTGGTGGTATAATGAAAGAAGTAAGATGTAGCTGTATAAATATTCTGTGTGTGTAGAACAACTACTAATCTATAAGAACCAGGATGTAATGAAATCAACATGGCAGTGAGGTTTTTATTGTTTTTTCAATCAGTTATTTTTAATATCTCAAAGCCTGAGCCTTTAAGGATCACATTTTCAATCTTTTCCTGATACATCTTCTGTCCAGAGATACATCTTTCCGTAGGAAAATTGGGTAGTTTGTTTGAGCAGAAACAGATGGCAGCCATGAATTATGAACAGCTCAAGAAAGATCATCCTTTGAGCTCATGTGCAGAGGAAGGTTTACCTGCTTTGGAATACAGTAAGATGAGGCCATGTCGCCCTTCCAGCATTTGTAATACCATGGAACAAGGAAATCGAAACTAGGTTACTGAACTAAGGAGTTGGTGCCTATTTAGAATCAGGGTTTCAAGCAGTAGATAACCGAAGTGCTTTGTTTTATTCCCCAGCATCAGTAGAGCTTAAAAGAATAGACAAACATAACTGAGTCGTAGGTTAGAGTCTGTTACCACATGAAGCAAACTTTTTCGTACATCGGTTTGGCTTCTTTGGATGCTCGGAGAAATGTATGCTTACTTACAGCAAACTTCTGAGATAGAGAATCTGCTTAGGAAGATCAGGAAGATCTCCACTGCAGGCATGGAGATATTATTTTTGTTATTATTATTGTTAAAAACCCACAGACTCTGTATAGATCAGAAGTAACAAGGTCTCTGGTGTAGCCTGGGATCGCCTAGCTCTTAACTGGGTGAGGCAATTCTTACCAACTGACTAGTTTTCTAAGCCAGCTGAATCTGAGTTGAATCTGAGTTGAATAACAAGATAAAAATGGCTTTGATCAATAAACCAGAAAGATTTTTCAATCAAATACCAAACTTGCTAAAGCACCCTGTTCGGTCAGGAAAATACATTTACATAAAACTAGGACTAGTTCTGAATGTCTTGATATGGACATGTGAAGAGATTAACATTTACAGACTAAATAACGTTCTTTTGTTAGAGGAATACATCTCCCAAATAGCCTGATGATCAGTTACATATCTGTACGAGGTCAACAGGAGCCTGAGGATTGAATATGACCTCAATATTCTAAGCCTTGGCTTATGATTCATAGAATCATAGAATGGCCAGGGTTGGAAGGGACCTTAAAGACCATCCAGTTCCAACCCCCCCGCACAGGCAGGGACACCTTCCCTAGAGCAGGTCACTCAGGGCCCCAGCCAACCTGCCCTTCAACACTGCCAGCAGTGGGGCAGCCACAACTGCCTGGGGCAACCTGTTCCAGCACCTCAGCACCCTCACAGCAAAGAATTGGTTCCTCAAGGCCAACCTCAATCTCTCTCTTCAAGTCTGGAACCTTTTCCCTTTGTCCTCTCACTACCACCTCTGCCAAAAGCCCTCCCTCAGCTTTCTTGTAGCCTCCTTCAGAGACTGGAAAGCTGCTTGAAGGTCACCTGGGAGCCTCCTCTTCTCCAGACTGAACAACCCCAACTTGCTCAGCCTATCCTCACAGGGAAGGTGCTGCAGCTCTCTGATCATTGAGTTGCTCTCTTGTGGACCCTTTCCAGGAGTTCTCTGTCCTTTTGATGTTGGGGCCTCCAGAACTGGGCACAGCACTCCAGGTGGGGTCTGTGTGTGCCATGCTCTCAGAATCATCAGAACTACATTTATCCTTGAAGGGTGGCTGTTGCATTGGAGGACAGGGTGTAGTGGTGCTGATAGGGCTAGGAACTGACAAATGAAACCTCCAATTTATCCTAAGCAGAGGCAACGTAAATCATAAACACAGACAGGGAGATATTTTTACAGCAGCAAATAAAGTTTAACAGATCGAAACCAATCAAGTTTGTTATTCTAGTCACAAAGACATTAATTCTTCATCAAGTTTATTACCAGAAAATATAATTTAACTGCACCACTTAAAGGGTAAGTAAACCATCAAGTGTTCTGGCTTGGTAGTTAGGTGTTAGTATTTGTTGTGGTTGCGTTATGTGTTACGGAGGCATGAAGTTACACACAGGGGTTTCATTCCTTGGGTGGTAAGAGAGCACCCTAAAAGGAAAATTGTACCTCTCTGTTCTGAACTTCGTTCACCAAACTGCTGACTGACAGCTGATACTTTAGCTATACTGGATCTAGGGCATCCTGCTGTGGCGGGGGGATTGGACTGAATCATCTTTCAGGGTTTCTTCCAATCCCTAATGCTCTGTGATTCTGTTTCCTGGAGTGCTACTTGCAGTCACTTAAATCTGTACTTTCCATTACATTATCCATGTAATCAACTCTTACTCATATTAAAATTGTGTGATATATAGTATTGATCAGACAGCTTCAGTTTGCAAATGAAGGCGGAAGAAAATAATACAAAGGCTTTGAGAACTGAAAACAAGGACTCTCAACCTGATGATCCATGCAGTTTGTTGAGCTCACCGTGCTTACAGACCTTAGGTATTTTTCAAAGAATCATGGAACATTGGGGATTGGAAGGGACCTCGAAAGATCAGCCAGTCCAGTCTAAAGGAGTTTTCTTCTTTGAAAACTACAGCTATAGCACCCACACAGCTTGACTAAATGCTGACACTGTAATGTCTGGCTTACCCTTAATTTCTCCTCTCTGGAAGGGATTCCGTATGCTGTTCTGCTGTTTGGATGGAAAACAGCAGCTGCTCAAACAGAAAAGTCAGAAATAGAAGTGTTAAAACAGTCTATCAAGAAGATTTGCTTTAGGTTAGAGAACAACAATAATTTCTAGCAGATTTCAGTGTTACATGAGATTTTCTTATTACTGTCTGTATAAAACAAGTGGAATCTTAAGGAACTTTTGGAGATGACTTTCCATCATTCATCATGGAAGAAGAGCCTGACCCCCACCTGACTACAGTCTCCCTTCAGGGAGTTGGAGAGAGGGAGAAGGTCCCCCCAAGTCTCCTCCAGGCTAAACACCTCCAGCTCTCTCAGACTCTCCTCATCAGACCTTCCCTCCAGCCTCGACCCACTCCAGCCCCTCAGTCTCATTCTTGAAGTGAGAGGCCCAGCACTGCCCCCAGCACTTGAGGGGAGGCCTCCTCAGTGCCCAGTACAGGGGAAGAATGATGTCCCTAGGTCTGCTGGCCATACTGTTGCTGATCTAAGCCAGGATGTCATTTGCTCTCTGGGCCACCTGGGCACTCTGCTGGCTCCTGTTCAGATGGTTCTCATCCTGTCCAGCCACTCATCCCCTAGACTGTAGCTGCAGGGGGTCCTTGTGGCCAAAGTGTAGGACCCTGCCCTTGGCCCTGTTAACCTCATCCTGTTGGCCTCTGTCCATTGACCCAACCTGTCCAGATCTCTCTGCAGCATCTGTCTCTCTTGCGGCAGATCAACACTCCCCCAAATTGCTCGTATCAGTGGATTTACTAGGGGTATCCTCCCATGTAGAAATTTAAAACAGCAGTGAGTAAAATACCCAAACCCTCTGAGTTGTGTTTCATTTCAAGTATTGCCTTCTAAACTTCACCAAAAAATGCAAAACACTTTGAGTGGAAGTTCATTGAAGATGTGGTGGGTGTTAGCACCTTTGTAGGTGTCCCAGTCAGAAAGAAAGAAGTACAGCCATTGCAGTAGCAGGGGAGAAACACACTGCATTTATCAACTCTCTTTTCTTCTGGATAGCAGTTTGTCAAACTTCAAGGAATAACAGCCACTGTTATTTATCAAAGCCACCTTGTAGTGTTCCAGAGGTCTCTATAAATATATCCCATCTGGAATGTATCTACTGGCTTTTCCCAAATAATTCAGAAAAGGAAATCGTTTCACAATCTTCATTGATATTTTTTCTTCACAAGAATCATATGTGGGTTTTTATGTTCATTTCCTTCTGGTCTTGTTCGAGGTTAACAATCTCCTGAAAGGATTTGTGTAGTTCTTGATCCACTCTGTGTGTAGAAAAGCTACGGATCCCCTGCCACAGAAGGCTCCCCTAGATCCAGTCGCACAGAAACATGGCCAGCTGGGTTTTAAACGTCTGGACAGGAGACTCCACAACCTCCCTGGGCAGCCCCTTCCAGGGCTCTGTCACCCTCACCATGAAGACTTCATGGAACTGCAAATCAAAATATTAATCATTGATTCTTTTAATCATTAAAATTCTAAGTGCCAGGTAAACAATGAACAGGGCAAACTTTCTGCCTTCATTTTATAAATGGGTACATAGATCGGAGGTTTTACATCAATATGAGAAGGAATTTCTTCCTGGTGAGGGTGACAGAACACAGAAGGGGCTGCCCAGGGGGGTTGTGGAATCTTCTTCTCGGGAGATGTTTAAAACTCTCCTGGACGTGTTCCTGTGCGACTGGATCTAAGGGATCCTGCTGTGGTAGAGGGTTTACATCTTCTTGCCTTTCAACCTAGGTCTACATCAATCTTTTTCTAGAAGCTGTGAGTCAGGTCTTTAAAATTAATTTTGTTTCTTGCTTTTTTTCTCTTTCTTTTTTCCTTAAAGGCTTCCCATCGTTTTATGGAGTGGAAAACACACCATAAAGTGGCCTTAAAAACACACATTAATTGGTTTATGATCTGCAGTGCAGCACTTGGCTGCAGAGGTGCCAGTAAAACAGCTGCAGCTTCTCTTTCTCTATTTCTCAGGGCACAGATTTGATGCCCTCTAGTGACTGATTACTTGGTTTAATACTTAACAGGTTCACACTGAGAGTAGACTGTACAGCTGTGAGTAGATCTTACAGAGCATCATTTTGTGTCCACTTCTGGGCATCCCAGTTCACAAGGGATACAGATCTGATTGAGAGTGTTCAATGGAGGGGCACGAGGATGATCAGGGGGCTGGAGCAGCTGCCTTAAGAGGAGAGATTGAGAGACCTGGGACTTTTCAGCTTGGAGAGGAGGATACAAGGGGACTTAATCCCTGTCTATAAACCCACGAGGGCTGGGTGTCAAGAAGAAAGAGACAATCTCTTTTCACTTGTGCCCTGTGATAGGACAAGGAGCAGTGAGTGTCAGTTGAAGCACAGGAAGTTCCACCTCAACATGAGGAGGAACTTCTTTACTGTGAGCATGACAGAGCACTGGAACCGGATGCCCAGGGAGGGTGTGGAATCACAGAATATTAGGGATTGGAAGGGACCAAGATCGATCATTTAGTTCAGTGCCCCACCAGAGCAGGATCCCCTAGAGCCAGTCACACAGGAACATGTCCAGGTGGGTTTTAAACATCTCCAGAGAAGGAGACTCCACAACCTCCCTGGGTAGCCGCTTCCAGGGCTCTGTCACCCTCATTGGGAAGAAGTTCCTTTTCATGTTGATGTGAAACCTTTTCTGCTCCAGCTCACACACATTGCTCCTTGCCTTACCATTGGGTGCCCCTGAGCAGAGCCTGGCTCTATCCTCCTGAAGCCCACCCTTTCCATATTCATCAACATTCATGGGGTCACCTCTCAGTCAAGAGCCCCAGCTCCCTCAGCCTTTCCTCATCAGGGAGATACTCCACTCCCTTCATCATCTTTGTGGCTCTCTGCTGGACTTTCTCCAGCAGTTCCCTGTCCTTCTGGAACGGAATGGCCCAGAACTGGACGCAGGATTCCAGATGGAAATACAGAAAGCAACGACATTTTTTGGAAGTTAAAGATTATTTATCAGATTGTGTGTGATGCAAACACAGAGCTCTACTATTCTTTTTTTTTAAAAATAAAAGTCAAGAAGTCAGGACAAGCTTCTTTGAAGAAGTAATTCTGCCTCAGCAGGCTGGAACAGAGCGGTTTTAAGCAAAGCAATGTTGTCAGTTGCTCAAGGCAGCAGACAGCAGCAGACAGCAGAAACAGGTACAATTCTGTACAGGGACCTGGATTTCAGGAAAACAAAAAGCAGCAATAATATTGTGGCAGGAAAAGTCTTCTGTTCCTTTTTTTTGGGGCTTTTATGAATAACTAAATGGAAGCCCAAAAGGAAAATGAACTAATAATTCCATCCCTGATCATCACCACCACAGTGGTTGTTGCTGTTGTTATGTTTGATAGAATCATTAAGGTTGGAAAAGACCCCCAGGGTCATCAAGTCCAACCACCAACCCTACTCTACAAGGTCACCCCTAAACCAGATCCCCCAACACCACATCTAAGCGACTTGTAAACTTCTCTACTGTCTTTCTACTTCCCTCTTCTCTACTTCCTACTTTTTACTTTAGAAATAAAGATTTTACCTCTGTATTTAAATATTTAGAAAAAAAATCCCTACCTCATACGTTCTTATTGAGAGTTATGATGATCTATCACTCTTTTGGGGGTTTTTTGATGTCTTTTCAGTGTTTTAGTAGAGAATAAAAGATGTTGATGTGATCTGTAAAGCTTTTGAACATGTTGTGGCTTTACAAGAAAATACATTACAATCTTTTTATCATTTCCTTACAGCACACTCGCCAGTAAATAACACTTGTGGTCAGAAATAAAAGCTGGTTCTTTATCACATGCACAACAAAATGTGCAAATAATCATGAATCTAAAGATTTCATTCCTCTTCAGACGTCACTCTTAACTCCTTAGATGCTGGTTATGTGCTTTTGGCTGGATACCGTGAATAGCATTTTCTCTTCCTTTCATTTTCCTTCCTATAATGCAGTACTTGATTGAGGCTGGAGAAGCCCTCTGAGCTCAGCCAGCCCAGCCCAGGACCTCACATCACCCCATCAGCCAGACCAGGGCACTAAGGGCCACAGCCAGGCTGTCTAGAAGAGAGGCCTCCAGAGTGACCTTACAGAGGACTTCCAGTACCTGAAGGGGCTACTGGAAAGCTGGAGAGGAACTTATGTCAAGTTACTGTAGCGGTAGGGAAAGGGTAATGATTTCAAGCTCAATTAAGGTAGTTGATTAGACCTTAGGAATAAATTCCTCCCTGTGAGAGTGCTGAGGCACTGGAACAGGTTGCCCAGGGAGGTTGTGGCTGCCCCATCCCTGGAAGTGTTTAAGGCCAGGGTGGATGGGGCCCTGGGCAACCTCCTCTGGTGACAGGTGTCCTTGCCCATGGCAGGGGGTTGGAACTAGATGATTTCTGAGGTCACTTCCAACCTCAGCCACTCTATGGATCTATAATTCTACTTGCAATTCACCTTTTATGAGATGCCTTATGTTATTAATACATCTCCATTAGCTTTCAGGTAGCAGTGTGTACTAGATGCTAATAATTCAGAGAGAGGTGATACAGAAATTAGAAGAAGGGTGGCATGGAAAAATAAATACTGATAACTAGTTGTGAAGGCAATGATTGTGGTTTGGTTTGTATGATTAAGTCTGCTGCTCCTGCT
Organism: Phoeniculus purpureus; assembly: GCA_028565055.1. Classification (NCBI taxonomy): domain Eukaryota; kingdom Metazoa; phylum Chordata; class Aves; order Bucerotiformes; family Phoeniculidae; genus Phoeniculus; species Phoeniculus purpureus. Next base: position 540 of record JAOXOE010027925.1, on the reverse strand, counting down.
TGCCTGTCAAGGCATAAAAATGAATCATGGGATGATCAAAATATGCTTCATCAGCAATCTTCAGGCAAATCCCTTGATAGTTTCTCTGCGATGATATGCGTGTCTCTCAAGTAATTTGGTTTTCCCTGGAATAAACTCTGTTTTATAGTCTGTTTTGTTTCTCACAGAGAATGGTGACCTTGATCGTTGCTTTACTTTGCAACCTTTACCTAAGAAAACTGGAAAACAAACTAAGCTACAACAGCTTTATGAGCTCCTGAATAATTCAATGATCTCTTTGGCAGAGGTGTCCCATGTTAGGATAAAAGTTTCTTTCAGTGTTAGACTACCTGGAATTAAGTCTGAACATTCAGGGATTATACAGTGTCTTTATTACACTAAGTAGAATCATAGAATCACAGACTGTCCAGGATTGGAAGGGACCTGAAAGATTTTCTAGTTCCAACCCCCCTGCACAGGCAGGGACACCTTCACTAGAGCAGGTCACTCAGGGCCCCAGACAACCTGCCCTTCAACACTGCCAGCGATGGGGCAGCCACA
>JAOXOE010027924.1:0-17227 GCA_028565055.1 Phoeniculus purpureus | reverse complement strand
GGGTGGGGAGTGGGGAGAGAGAGAAAAGTCCTTCCCCAAAGGTTTTAGTTCGGCCCACTCATTAAAATACAGAGTGGAAACAGCTGCTGTAGAAAGGAAAAGGATATCCAGGCAGGTTTTGATTAAGTTTCTTGGGTGTAAAATGGTTTTGTTCTGGAATCTCTATAAGAACAACAGTTTTTCTTTGGTATTTCATTCTTCTGCTGCATTGCTCTTAAAGAAACGGGGTGAAATTCAACTCAGAAATAAGTTTAGCCATCCCTCTGTTTTCAAAATCACTACCTCTCACTAGGGCAAAGCAGATCGCTGAAAGACCTTCCCTCTCCTCCCTGCAAGGACTAATTATGAGTACACGTGTGTTTTACAGCACTTAAATCTTCATTTAAGGTAAAACTCAATTCACCTCAAAAATGACTGCCCACCAAGAAGTCTCAAGCAAATAACAAATAGCTCATGAATAGCAACATTTAGAATTAGTACTATGCTGCTTACAGATTATCACCTAAAAGTTCAATCCAGATAAAGAACAGACAGTGGTAGTAACAATGAAAAAGCTCCTCCCCTGTTTCTTGACTTGAGACACTGAATAAAGAAGGATACTTCCGTCTGAGACTGTTGGCAGAGGGCAAACAAGTTCCATTAAATCTCGAAAGGCATCAAAAATGCTAATCTGGAAATAGTGGCTTGTTCCTTCTAACAACAACATGAGCTAAAGAGCAATGAAAGAAATTTTGAGGCAGAAGTTTTTAAACAAATAAAAATGACTTTTACAAATGATACAAAATTGGTTTGCAGAGATCATTGCTCCAGAAACTTGTGGAGGTCCACTTGCTGCATGAGCAAGCTCAAATGAAATAAAAGAAATATGAAAGAGCAATTCTGAACTAAAACGCTTAGCTCAGGCAGTTATTAACCATAACTTGCTAAAAGGTGGGATATCTTAGGTGCTAAGTAGCAAATTGCATTTGCTCTCCACAGCAACCTTCCCCTAGACCTGTGAGACTGATCACTGCCTAGAAGGACCTTTGAACCACAGCCATGCCTATTCTTATACTCTCAGTTACTTTTCATGAGTCCTTGATGAGAAATTATCTGTATTTTTAGGTCCAGATGGGGAATTAACATAATGGCTCAGAGCAGCACAGCTCTTTGAAAAGTTTTGACTAGCAACCACAGGGCAGCATTTAGGCACTACCTTTAAAAGTAATTCTGAAAGTGATTTTATACTTCTCAAGGGTAGCACCTGAGATGGCCTGACTCTCAACTCCCTGCACTTGTAACGCTTCCTGTTCCTTCCAGTATAGTTCCTTTCGTGAGCAATGAGATTTTTTTCCATAATGGTTTCAGCAGCTACTACTCCTATCTTCTGCTTTCTCTCCCTTTGCCTACAGTAACAAAAAAGATTGCATTTTGATAATGAAATCCTACTCTAGCAAAGCTATTTTAAATACATACCTGCTTTTTCTGTATTGTCAAATAGCATTTGACACAATTTCCAATGTGTCCTAGCAGACAGCAACTGGGTAATGTTCTTCTTTTAGCAGCAACTAGCAAAATGTGTAATTGCCATTGTTATTTTAATCTTTTTTTAATTAGAGACTTACTTAAAAAATACCCCTGTCAGGGTCAAACGCTCATTGTGTGTTAAAAGGCATAACTGCCCACTGGTTCCGCTGTTTCAAAAGCTGATCTTCATTAGTGCTGAGATAGAAGATACTTTTCTGCAAAGCAAGTGAATTGACTTCAGATCCTTTTCACATCGGCTCTGAGAAAAGCAGCCACAAATTCTGCTTCCTTTCTCTGCTCCTAATTTTACACAGGGGCTTCATAGCTGTTTGTCTTTCTCTGTGTGTTCAATGTTTCCTGGAGGCCCCCAAAGGCATGCAAAACATTTTAGTTCAGAGCCTTTATATGGTTGTAATAGGAAATAGACATTTCCCTTAAAGAGATGAGTTAGTATAGAAGCAGAGATTATCTGAATGACAACAGAGTCTTAAATGTTTATTTCAAAGGGAAGGAAAGAACAGATAAATATTTACTGCTTTCCATGCACATTGCAGAATACTGCGGATGCTGCCTGGTTTAGGTTACCTCTTGCCTAAGTAAGCCAGGTTAAGGTTTGGTACTGTACTCTTTGTCAGAATTTTTCTTTATAGTAGAAAGGAAGGTCTGATGCGTTCCTGGTCAGACAGTTTCCTTAAGCTTCAAAAGAGCCTCACAAAGGGACAGCTGGTTTCTAATTCCTGTGCTTGGTAAGAGTTCATGCTGTACAAGATGTATGGTCACCCGAAAATAACAAGGCTGGTTGGCCTACCTGAAAAATACATGTTTCCTGGGCAAGGCTGCACAATTACGTTAAATCAGCCCTTCAGAAAAATTCTGAGTGTTTCAATGCTTATCAGCTGAAAAATGGTGAAGACAAAAATGTAAACAAGGCACTTCCCCAGCAGGGCAGGGGATGATAGAACAAAAACTCTGCCTGCACAGTTCCTAATCATCAGGTCCCAATCTTTGATCCATGCACGGCAGCAAACTGTGATTACAAGTATCCATCACTGGTTTCCTAACAGGTCCATCAGTTCTCTCTTTAACATGTACCTACTGCTAGAATAAAGAATAATTTTAGGATAACTTGCTTTTCCCTTATTCAAGACTTGATCAAAATTGATATTATGCCTCTTTCCCACCCCTTCTCTCCCTGTTTTAATTACAGGTTGCGTGGTAAATCAAGAGGAATCAAGAGAGGCTTAGAGGAGATCTCATTATCCTCATTTAATTGCAGCTATGTGTCATATCAGAAGGCGTTAAGGAAATCACTGATGGAGTAACTCACATAGGTGCAACATGGTAGAACTTTGCAGCCAAGGTGCAATCAGATATTTTGTGCAGTAGATGAATGAGAGGTTAACACATTGATGGAACATGTTACGGGATGCAACTCCACCAGAATCTCCTAAAATAAGCAGACATGTGACAACTCAACAGCTGGAGAGGAAGTCCCTTCGGTGTTATGGAGGAAGATGGTGGTTCAATAAACATTTGCTTCAATTGCATAGGCACATAGCTTTCAAACACAAGTGTTTCTACAAATCAAGAAAGTCCATATAGTGTTTGAAGGCGCAACAGGATAGCTTTCAGCATGCCCAGTGGATGAGGGCTGCGGCTGCATTACGAACTGAAACAACCTATTTCCTGCAGCAACAGCACCCCAACAAGATGTTCTGTGTGATTCCTCAGATTTTTCATCTTGTCTCATTTAAAAAAAGAAAACCACACACTCACACAAAAAAAGGGAATATATTTGGAATATCAGAGGGTTTCCCCAGTTTCTATTTTTTTTTATACCCTGTTTTCAACCGGATGGAGCAAAGAGATGAAAAAGGAGAACAAAGGTATTTTGGTTGCAAAAGGTTGGGAGAACAGTTTTTCAAGGAAAGGAAGGGATCAAAGCAGAAAAGTGAAAGACTTTTTCTTCCCATTTTGAAACCTGCCATTAAATCTTAAGGTCTTTTGCCACATTTGGTTTTACAGTCTCCATCAACAATTTTTTCTTTCTAGAAACATTCAGAATTGTTTCAAATTCAATGCTGAGAAGGAAAAGGGAATTGCAAAATGAATGAACTGTGTGGTTAAATGTATCAAAACAACAACCTTTTGGCTTTCAATTCTGGAATGACATGCTATCACTGTTGGAAAATTTGCAGTTATTTTATTAATACCCAGACTATTAACTTCAGGAAAAAATTTGTTTTAGAAAATTTAGATAAAATCTGACTTTAGAATCAGAGGTTTCATGGGATCTTTCCCAAATTCTGCTGCATTTGACTTTTCCAGGCCATTTCTACAGCCTACCTTGTAAAAGAGCTTTGTGTTTTCACAAAGATCACCGAAAGACTGCAGGTAGGCAACATGTATTCTGACTGGTCTCTCAATACAAACTCCTGAAAAGGTAATGAAGGGCTACTGCTCCTTACTCAACATCTGCAAGTAAACCAGTGGGCCTCAGAAATCAGACACAACCCCAAATTTTAAATGCAGTACTTCTGGATAAGCTCTCAGCTCCTACTTTCAGCCTAGTAAATGCTAGCAATTCCTCAGCAGTGCTATCTCTTGAAAAAATAAGCACTTTCTGAACAGAGACCAGCAAGTTGCGCATGCTCAGCAATTTTCATGATCACAGAAGATAAGGTTAATCCTGACTGAGGTCACTACAAAATGCCTTGCTTACAATGAGGTACCAGGGGATACTTTAAAACCTATCCTGAGTGTGGGAGGCTCAAATTCCCAGGATCCATTAGAAAAAAAAAGAGCACATTTATGGACCCAGACTGAGACTGACCCAATTTGGAAATCTGATAGGCTGAGGCAAAGTGATCAAGCATCAAAGATGCTGGGCAGAACCTCAACAGTCTCATCCTGTTCTTTGGATTGTGAAGCCTCACCCTTGCAGCTAACTTTTGCACCCGCACTTCAAACACTGTTTTGGGAGTGGCTTTTCTCACCAGGGAAGCAAAACTTTCTTTTAATGAGTTTCATGGAAAATTCTGCTGGTTTTCTTTCTCTAGCCCACCTACACTGGAAAAATATAGTAGTCCCAACCAAACCTCAGTATAATAACTGGCCATCTGTGAAAAATTTCTTTTAAGCTTGCTACGAAGCAATCGCACAACTGTAATTTTTTGTGGCTCATTATGGGAATGGTGGTGTAACTATACACAGAAAGAGCTGCACTGAAATGTTTTGAGACTAGTTATTGGAGAGCACTTTGAGATGCTTTCACCCAAAAAAAGGTCTTATGTAAACAGAGATAAGATGCATTCCAGGGCAACTGTGTTTGCTAAGTATAAGAACGCCTTCCCATAAATTCAAAGGGAATAGAGACTTTTAGACAAATAGAATTTTTTCCCAACTTATCTTTAATGATACACCATAGGATATAGAAACCGAGCTATGGAATATAAACAGTACAGCTCTAAGACATAATATGTGAATTCTATTTCTGATCTGCCATCTGCTATCAGTAATACAGATCCTATTGCTGCTTTCAGTGGGCTTTGGATCAGTTTTCCACAAGCAATGTAAAAAGGATATCAAGTCTAGCAATTTGAGAAACAAAGACTATAATTTCACCAATGTAGAGGGAAAAAACTTACTTTCCCAAAAAGAGGACTCTAGGAGATGCTACAGTTGATCAGACAGCTGATTACACAACCCAAAAGCCTTTGTCAGTACCAGAAGCCTCAGGGTCACATACAAGGAACCAATCAGCAGTTCTGAGAAAGCTGCATCCCTCCTGCTTGAGAAGACACAAAGCAGCTTCCCCAGGTCACTAAGGCACCGCTTTGTCTTTGCTGGGTAAGCTTTTGTCTGGATTTGTTCTCAGTTTACCTAACCATGTGCCATCAACACTAGAGCTAACACAAGGTAATGCTGATGTTGGGGTAGTGGTGGAGGGGGGACTATTTCCAACTCTACATGTCCATAGAAGAGCTTAAAGTAGTTATACAGTTTAGTGCAGCAAAGTAAAAGCCAAGACAACAAATCAGGTTTAGGTATATCACGTATTTGGGAACAAGCATGGTTTTCTGTACTTCCAGACCAATGCACCTGGCACTTCTGAAAACCTAGAACCACTGAATCTGAATTTACTCTTAAGTGTTTTGGTCAGGGTCACCTTAGGAACCTGTGGCCCAGTGTCAAGCAGAAGGTCTCTAGTCTGAACCTGGCTAAAGGTCACACTGTGACACACAAGAAGACATAGAGTCTGGAAGCCCTAACATAGCACCCTGCCTCTTCGACTTGGCTTAATGTTTTCCAGATGGCTCATTTCCCTCCTGATATATCCCCACATGAAGGACACACCATTTCTGATAAATCATTTTGTATGTGTAAGACCTACCCTGCTTTCGGCACAAATCCAAAGCACCCTCTTCCTTTTTCTGAGCTGGGTCCAGGTCCTTTAGGCAATGTACAATGCACAGACACTCGCTTTTCACTTTCAGTCTAGACTTAAGAGGTGTCTCAGTCACAAAGTTGCGGTCTGAGTCCTCCCTCTGCCTCTTTCTTGGATTTGGCTGAAACCTTATCACTAGCTCTGCCTCCTCCTGAGATTTGGCTAAAGCTTTATCATAGCTCTACCTCTTCTTTTCTCACTGCAGCCCTGGTGGTCCCCTGCATGCAGCACAGCTGCTTCTTCCCTCTTACAAAAACTTATTTCTAAAATATCTCCTTGGAGCAGATGTTTCCCATGTGTTTCAATCCTTATTTTCTTCCCCACTCCCACTTGTTCCAATGCAAGTAACAATTTATGTCCTTGATCTTTCAGATTTAATCCCAAAATAATGCAGGTCTCTCTTAATCAAGCTGTCCGGCTTGGTTCTGGGGCAGGCAAAAACCAGCAGTGTCTTTCCCTTCTACCTCATCCCCCTGTTTTCTAGCTGCCACTAAAGTCTTATTTACAGATACCAATATTAAGTTTATAGGTACTTCAGAGATCATATCCCCCTTCACTGGAACATTTCCCCCTCTCCAGGTGTCTTTCCTTGTACCTGCAATGGCATTAGACTTTTATACTAATTAGCTTTGCTCTGCTTCACGGTTCCAAAATTGGTGTCAGGATCAAGCCAATTCAAGCTAGTTTCACACTCTCAACTGTAGAGCAAACCTAGAAAGAACACACTCCAGACTGACTGGTATTGTAACCCCAGTTTTAGAGTACTACAACTTCTGCACACCCCTATGAAGCAACAGATTTTGTGGGGAGAGGTGCAGTGCTTCCAGTCTTTCCTATGCAATATTACGTTTCTCTGGATAGTTCTACTCACTTCAGGCCAAGTGCTGAACACGGTCGCTGGTCTACAAAAGAAGCACGTAACTGCACTCCACAGGTCGGTGGGTCTGCCCTACCCCAAGCACAGAATTTCTAGCAGCTGAGATGAGATTGGCAGAAGCAGCCAAGCACTCAGAAAGCTGAATCTGGTGATGGGACATCTATTTTCTGACAGCATTACTCCTGAATGTGCTGCCTCTGTGCAAGCAGCTCTCTGGCATGTGAGTTCCCACATTCTGTGAGTGCTGTGATAAAAATTGCTGCATTCAGCCAAATCTTTAGTAACTCCTCCAATATCTGTATATTAAACATTACTGTGAGGGTTAGGGAAAGCAAAGAGAAGTGTAATACACTGAGAACTTCAAGTGAAGTGCTGGGCAAAGAGAAATTTTGCTTTCCAAATGCCACATGCAGATTTGTTACAGGCACAGAATGGATGTGTAGGCACAGATCTTTATTTCATTTCCAGCCTTATCCAAAGCCTCCCTCGACAACTTCAGCTGAGTCACTTCATCTTTTGGTGTTTCATAAACAGGCAAAACTTTACCCTAATGCTACACGTATCAAGGTTGTACACCCAGCCTCTTTCACTATACTTGCTGAGGCTTTGGACAAAACCTTGAGGCACCACAAAAAACATTAAGTTTGGCAGAAGCCTGCACAATTCATGGCCTGCACTGCCATGAAATTATTTTAATGAACTACCAAGAACTTGCACTTGTTAGTTTTAATAGGCAAAAAGCTTCCCAGCAGTAAAGGCAAGACTGAAGGCATCTGAATGATGAATCTGGCTGTGTCAAAATCGCTGCGGAGTCCTGCTACTCCAAATGCTGCCAACAGTCAGCAAGGAGGAAAAGGAGCAAATGATGCCACTTCTTTCTCAACAGCAACCTTCTCACTATTTTATGTACTCTTCTTCTTAAATACTTTTGGTTTTCCAGACCAGCAATGATGTCAACATTTTTGTTCTCAAGGGCCCTAGCCAGCTTTATTCAGAGCCAGCCCCAGATCACAGTATCACTATTTCTCTCTAGTCACAGATTTATCCACTAGTCACAGATTTACCGAGATGCCATTTGGCCAGGAGCTCATTATGCACCGTTTCCTATAGCTCCTGTATAGGACATATTCCAGATTACAGATACAAACAAAAGTACCACCTTCTGTTTTCCAATTCCTTGGTATCGGTTAGAAAAGAAAACAGAAAACTGTGAAAAGCCTCAAGAATTCGGTATTAACTTAGAGAAAATAAATTCAATTCTGGAAGCACCAGATAATTAAAAGAAGCTTCCCAGTTAGAGTACAGGGACGAAAGGATAAAAAAAAAGACCAAAAGGCAACAAAGGAACACTTGCATTTTGATGATGGCAGACCAAAGAAACTATGCTTATGACTTTTCAAGACTGAGACTTTCACAGACTTTATTCTGTTGGTACACAGAGAAAGCTGGAAGAAAGCTGCCCAACGTCTGCCATCCTCAAAAATCTTCAATCTTTCAATCAGATCCGGATAGTGAAGCCATCTCTGCTTAAATGTTAAAATGTGGTGAGAGAATTCTCCTATTAATTCCTGGTTATGTCATATTCAAGCTTACCTCTTTTTTTTTTTCATTCTTTACTACATCTTCAATTTGTTATATTGCTTCAATTTCTATTTTCATTCTTTTTACAGCCTTACATTTCTTAGTTCCTAGAACTGCAAATTCCCTTCTCCAGCCAGAGTCACTTCAGAAGTCGTTTTTCTTTCAAACATTTCTCACCCTCCCTCATACAAGTAGCTGTCCTATATGTCATCAACTAAGTATGATTTGGACTGGAGCCTCTACACAGCAAACAACAGGTCTTATTTATGTTTGTGAATCCCTGTCTAACTTAATGCTGCTATATAAATGTTTAATAGGCACTAATGCACTTGCTGGAACAAGCTGTGTGCTAATACTTGGTGAGACTGTTCGGATACAATCCTTGCTGACCGTTAGAAGCTTCTAGAACAAAAAATAAAAAAGGCAGATTTTTAGTGACACTGCAGTTTCAAAGCTAAAGAATGCATCAGTTGAAGTGGTCTAATGATACATCATAGCACTGGAAATGGCCTTATTTACTCTCTTCATATATGAATCAGGATAGAGTGAGAACCTGGCATTATGGATGTGCAGCTTCACTCAGGTACAATCACTGTGCCTTATCTCCTTTATGTCATCTACCTTCAGACCCTCACATTAACAAAATTTTAAACAAATATTTCAAACCTCAGCTTTCACTTTAATGTTGGCTGAAGAGCCCTAGAATAGTCCTATCCATTTTTCAGACCACTCTTGGCATGATTTTTCACTGGGCTTCAGTGTATCCTGTCCCGTATAGAATTAATTATGAAATAGAAGCCCCAGCGGCAGTTCTGATGCAGTTTTTGTTTCAGAGACCAAACAATAGCTGAGTGATTCATCAAGGACACCACACAAGCAGTGAATGCTCAAGCAAACAGGGAGTGTATGACGTCTTGGCCTCAGGGCCAGTGGACAAAATATGGTTATGCTAATGGAGAAAATCCGACAGGGAATCGGGAGAGTCAGGCCTTCACATCATCAAGCCTTGGGTTAACGCTCATGAAGACACAAAAATCACAACACAAATTTTCACTACCCGTACCAACAGAAATCAGGTTGCTCCTAATAGTGAAGCTGGTGATGCCAAGTGAGACCCCACCTGGAGTACTGCGTCCAGTTCTGGAGCCCTTATTACAAGAGGGATGTGGAAATACTGGAGCGTGTGCAGAGGAGGGCCACGAGGATGATCAGAGGGCTGGAGCACCTCTCCTATGAGGACAGACTGAGAGAGTTGGGGCTGTTCAGTCTGGAGAAGAGGAGGCTTTGAGGCGACCTTCTTGTGGCCTTCTAGTATCTGAAGGGGGCCTACAAAAAGGCTGGGGAGGGACTTTTTAGGATATCAGGTAGTGGCAGGACTAGGGGGAATGGAGCAAAGCTGGAGCTGGGCAGGGAGAAATTTAATGAACTATAGCAAGAGCAAGTGTAGAGTCTTGCATCTGGGAAAGAACAGGTCCCTTTCTCCTACACTGCTCTCCAACAAGTCAGTTCCCAGCCTATACTGGTACCTGGGGGTCCTGGTGGACAGCAGGACGATGATGAGCCTGCAATGTGCTCTTGAGGACAAGAGGGACAACAGCATCCTGGGATGGATCAGAATGGGCATGGTTAGCAGATTGACAGTGGTTCTCCCCCTCTACTCTGCCCTGGTGAGACTACATCTGGAATCTTGTGTCCAGCTCTGGGCTACTCCATTCAAGAGTGACACAGAACTGCTGGAGAGACTCCAGCGCAAAACCATGAAGATGATCAAGGAATTGAAGCACCTCTGTGATGAGGAAAGGTTGAGGGAGCTTGGTCTCTTTATCTTGGAGAAAATGAGACTGAGGGGTGACCTCATTAATGTTTATAAATATGTGAGGGGTGGGTGTCAGGAGGATGGACCCAGGCTCTTCTCAATATCATCTAATGATAGGACATGGGGTAGTGCCTGTAAGATGGAACACAGAAGGTTCCACATCAATATGAGAAGGAATTTATTCATAGTAAGGGTGATGGATCACTGGAGCAGGCTGCCCAGGGGTGTTGTGGAGTCTCCTTCTCTGGAGATGTTTAAAACCTGTCTGGATATGTTCCTGTGTGTATTGGTCTAAAGGATCTTGCTCTGGCAGGGGGATTGGACTAGATGATCTATCCATGTCCCTGCCAATTTCTGACGTTCTGTGATTCTGTAAGATGATGATTTCTTCTTTTTTTAACTTTGTTTTTGGGGTTTTTTGTAGTTATGAGATGTTGCTTCTGAATTATTAATTTTAAAAAGCAATTAAGTCATTTACACACCATTTATACAGTTTATTAGGTTCGGAAGAGGCTTTCAAAGGTCCAACCCTCCTGCTCAAACAGTACAGAAATTACTGAAAAGTATAGTCATCTAAAAAGTCTATATCAGCTACACAAAACCACATCCGGAGGAGTCTGAAACATCTCCAGAGAAGGGGACTCCACAACATCCCAGAGCAACCTGTTCCAATATTTAGTAACCCTTATTGTAAAGAAGTTTTTCCTCAGACTGAGGTGAAGCTTCCTGTGTTCAAGTTGCACCCATTATCCCTTGTCTAGTCTGATGCCTTTGAAAAGAGAGGATTTCTTTCGTCTTGGCACACAGCCCTCATGAATTTATAAACAATAATGAAATCCCCTAGTAGCCTTATTTCATCCAAACTAAAATGTCTCAATGTTCTCAATCTCTCTTCATAAGGCAGTTGTTTCAGACCCAAATCATCCTTGTACTCCGTGTTTAAGTCTCTCCATTAATTCTCTATCTGTCTTGAACTGGAGAGACCAGAACTAGACACAGTACTCCAGGTGTGGCCTCACTAAAGCAGAATAAAGGGGTAGAAGAACCTCTCTTTTCATGAGCCACCACAACACCCTATTGGCCTCCTTGACCACAAGGTCATTTAGCCATCTATACAATATTCTGAAGATTCCTAAATCCATAGACCACATTTTGGGGTGGTGATTTTCCCAAACCATTCCAAAATAGATCTTGGTTTCAATTTTGTCACAAGGGTCTGTATATTTATAAAAAAACAAATAAGGCCTTAATACCCATTTTACCCTCTAAGGATAGATTCAAACACAAGAGTTATCCTGACCGAGAAGTTTGTCCATTCACATTTAACCATCATGACTGTCATCTTAAATCTGTATTAATACAAATCCTTTCTGTCTAAATTATTTTTAAACGGTCTTTCTAATTAACAGTCAAAAATATTTTTATTTTCTATTTGCAAAGAGCTGTAAAAATAAAGATTTAAAAAGCATTCCTAAAATATTAAACCAGTCAGATAAGTCCTTTTTTAAAGAGGATTATTACAGGAAAAATTTGCATTCTTGAAAAATAAAAAACTCATGAGCTGGATTCATATCTGTGGCCTTTAGAAGCAAAAAGAAGAATCTCATACAATTCTTGCATGAAACTTTTAAGGTATAACCTATTTTTGGAAAACTTTCAAATTATATGGAATCCATTATGGTTCATGACAAGAATTTTTTAATAGTTAATTTCTAGTCATTGTTTAAGAACTGCATCTTCTTTGTAGTCTGAGTTCTTCTGCCTTTCAGCCTCTGAGTTCATTTGGACTGTTTTGTCTTATAGATTAAAGAGCTATGTGAAATCAGACAGAACTTTGCTCCAGAACAGGTACAGACTTTAAATGGGTCACCTCTTACGCTTCTAATGGAAAGTGCTGGTTTTAATCTTTCACTATGAATCATTACTTCTAGGCCACAAAACTTTCCATACTCTTTTTTTCCAGAGTCTTTCCAAATTGCAATATCCAGTCTACACGGGATGCTGATCCTCTAGTTACACAGAGAAATCACCTATTCTTTCAGTCTCGCTTTTCTCTAGAAGTTTCTTTAGTGCTTTTGTCTTTCCTTTCAGCTAGCTATACTCAGATTTTCACATATAAATTCTATTTATCACCCATAGTAAATTTTAGAAAGATATTTTCCCTCTACTATTTTATTGTCCCATAAATAAACCACAGACTATGAAAATTTATTCCTAAGAAAATATAACTTGAGTTTGAAATGTAAATAAAATTTTAGAGTGGTTACTCTTTTGATTCTGAAATCTAATATAGCCATTTAAGTATTTTAATTGCTGCCTACTACTTTTACATTTTAATATAACAGTGTATTAGGGATTCCAGTGATATTCTACCTTAGAATGAATTACTTAGATATCATTATGGTGAGCACAATAACTCAACTTAGTTTTTAAATACCTAGGCAGTGCATTTATCAAAACTATAATTTCAGGCATTTTAAAACTATAGTAAAGACGTCACTGTATGGTTTTGTCTGCAATGGCTATGTCTGTTTCTAGGACCATAACTCTCAAAATATTAGCTATGAATTTTGCATGATGAAAACTGAGAGGAATCCTTGAACAGTGTTCAAGAAACTCAGATTCCATCCAGTCTTTTAAAAGAGATAATTAAACAGCTCTGTTCTCAGAGCATTAGCCTTGTGCTGTTCTGATTCTCTGTTTTTCCTGCTTGAGACATTATCAACTTATGTAAAAAAAATTATCCAAATCACTATTTAGATACCTTACCTTGATTTCAATGAGTGTAAAACAGAGTTTTGGTTTAAAATCCCCACAGATTTTTATTATGTTTATCAATGATGTAAACCTAAGAGAAGTACTATACGTACTGGTTATTTAGAGTAAAATCATAGAATTCTTTAAGTCAGAAAAGACCTTTACAGTTTATGGGGTTTAAAAGATATCTTTTTTAAATTTAAAAATTATTATAAATTATTTTTTGCTTTTGAAGTACAGAGAAAACAGACATTGCAGGTACAGCTGTATAACTTATTTGCAGCTTTAATTAAATTTAACAAGTAATATCACTGTCACTCATTCTAACTCAATTTAAAAATATTGAATTCAACTATATTGACATCAGAATTCACAGCAAATCTTCCATTCAGTGTCAATACAAGTCAACACCATATGTACAGTGTTTATAACTCTAATTGTAGCATTTAATTTTGTTTAATCCTCAGTGGATGCAAAAACATTTATCTGATTAAGTTTATATAACCACCCATAATCTTAGCCTGAAAATACAGGGTGTTGGAGATAAAATTATTGTTCCCAGTATTCTCAGGATTGATTATCCTTACTATTAAATTATAACTAAAACACTTCATATTTAATGAGTTGTCTTTTTGAGCTATTTCTTTTTGCTAAGACTTCTTAAAGTGCTTTAAGTAACCTATGCTATGCAGTGTTTTTCTCCCATAAGTGCACCAAGCTCACAATAGAACAACCACTGCATTTTTAAATAAATAGGAAATATACAACTTGCATTATGAGTTTGTACTGAAACAGATAGCATTTGAAGTTTATTTCTCTAAAAGAAGGAAAATTGTTTAAGAGTTGTACAGAAGAATATGATAGAGAAGGGGACATTGCATTGTTAAATGAAGGCAGAGACTAGCAGATAAGAATGAAAAGAGGACCCACCACTCAAAAAAGTTTCATCATTAGAAGTTGGATTCACGAGCTGTGCAAGTAAGAGAGTTATTTTGAAACGATTGTCCTGGTTTCTTATGTCCTAAGGAGCTTTGAAGGCATTCATTCTTACTACAAAATATACAAACGAAATAAGAATGGGACAACTGTCTTTTTTTTTCATCTATAGAAATATTAGTAAAGTTTTCCTATAAATACAGCATAAAAATTTAAAAAAAATGAAAAACACTGTTTTCACTTCCTCTAGGGATGCTTGAAAAATAAGAAGCTATTTAATGAGAAAGCTAGTATGCCAGAAGTGTTTGAAAGAAAACAGACCTACTGCAGGATTTGAGTTCATAGATCATGCCTATTAGATGGAACCTTTCAGGAAGATTGAGTACAATAATTTCTGATTTCTATTCTGTAGTTTAGATGTGAAGATACCAGCACTGAAGCCAGCATGAGCAAGACTGAAGGAGGTTCTTACACAGTTTGGATATACAGGGTTTCAGAAGAGATTTTCAGACATAAAATTTTGACCTTATTCCTCATTCAAATGCTTATGTTCTACACTGGGCAAGCAAAATCCTTTTTGAAAATGAAACTCTAAAGTTATTGCACCACTGAGGATTGACAAAGAATAATAAATTATACTCTTTAAAGAGAAACATTTAAAATTATATGGAATTATGTGAGGTTCAATTAATTAGGTCATTGAACTTTTCTGGGATTAATTGGGGGGAAAGTAAAGCAAACTATTTAATAAGTACAGCCTGAAGATCAAATGAACCACTAAGCGTGAGAAAAAATGAGAACATGGAATTAATTTTCTTTTTCTGTTTGCCAGGATGTTGTGTCCTGCAGAAAACATTTAGGCTTTGGAATGTGACGCATTTTAGTCAATAGAGCAGTGCATCACCAAATGAAAATCAAGTCTTATTTTAAAAAAGGCTTTGTACTGTGTTGCTTAGCCGAGGTATTTAATTTGTCAGCAAACTTAATTAATGACAAAGCAGATGCTGGAAAACATGGTAGTGCATTAATTTAACACACCTATATCTTTAACGTACAATGCATATTTTTGAGACAAAAGCAGGCACAATTCGATGAGGCATTCAATTCTGAAATACAAGAGCACTGAGCTTTCAAGCTCAAGGTTTAATTCCAAGGAGGCTTTGGCTTTCTTAGTTGCATCCCTACATTTTCTCACTAGAGCCTTATAATCATCCCAAGGGGCCACCCCCTCCTTCCATGACCTATAGACTTTTTCCTTCCTCTTTGGTTTCCCCAGCAGCTCCCTGTTTAACCGCATAGGTCTTCAGGCTCCCTTCCTTGACTTCCTTCCTGTTGGAATGGTCTGACCTTGGGTTTCAAAGAAGTGGTCTTTGAATGTCAACTATCTCTCTTGGGCCCCTTTACCTGCCAGTACCCTGTCCCATGGGATTTCCTCTAGCAATTGCTTGAAAAGGCCAAAGCTGACCCTACTCAAGTCCAGGGTTGTGATTCTTCTAGGTATTCTGTTCCTACCACATGAAATCCCAAACCTCACCATCTCATGTTCACTGCAACCTAGGATGCACTCAACCTTCACTGCTTCAACCAGACCCTCTTTGTGAGTACAAGATCCAGCAGCGCTCCTCTCCTAGTGGGATCTTCCAGCATTTGCATCAGGAAGTTGTCACCAATGCACTGGAGGAACCTCCTGCACTGTGGCTGGCTGGCTGAGTAGGTCTTCCAGCAAATATAAGGGAAGTTAAAACCCCCCATGAGAACCAGGGCCTGTAGCTGTGAGTCTGCTGTCAGCTGCCTGTAGAAGGCCTCATCAACTTCCTCATTCTGATCTGGTGTCTGTAATAGACACCCACAACAGTGTCACCCACCAGTCTCGTGGCCAGGCATTTGTTGCCTGAATCCTGCTATTCCAGCCTGTGCTGTCACCCAAAAATGGAAGTAATGTGGAGAATATAATTTGCACCTCATACTCTTTCACCAACCATGCTAAGGCCTTGAAGTCTTTCTTCACTCTCCTCATGCTATGGAGTGCGGCTTCCTCGCCACGGAGAAAATCGTCCAGCTGGTGGCTAGAAGTAATGCAGGTGTTTTCCACAGTTCATAGAATAAACCATGTTATGGTCTATGAAATATAAAGGTATAACTGTATGTATATATTTTTAACATTTCTAATGCATGTAGTATTTAGCTCTCCTTTGGATTTCATAGGTATTGCAATGAGTAAAGAGATTCAAAAATGTTTAATAAGAAATGGCAGTTACAGTACAGTTTCTCATCGGTTATATTCAGATGGAAGTATTGTAAAATGAATGTTTCATTAAACTCTTAGTGAATTCTTGGACTATCATAATTACTTTATTTGAGAAAATAAGCCTTTGTTACAAACCTTTTTCATGATATGGACACAAATAATGCACTTCTTAGCCACACAGCCTGGAAAGATTTTATATACGGCCTCACATCAAGCTGGAAACAGGACCCTGTATTTTCAATAATGTTTTAGAAACAGAATAAATAAATTATTAAAATAGTAAAAACTATCCAACTCATAAGAAAATAAATAGGGGTTTAGGTGATTCTATAGAGTGGAAGGTCCTATAAGGTGCTTAGTAACAGAATAGTTCTATAAATCAGTGCTATTTATAAATTCTAAATAAGACTTTGTACATTGTATTGATAATTCAGAAAAGAAAAAGAATATTTTTTTATCTTGCTGTTTTTTCCTGTTCAGTTATATAACAGTTATGAAACAGTTATTAGAATCAGAAAACTGCACACATTTAATTGCATGCATCACCTATTAATTACCTATACTATGGATAGTATATTGTGGATATTACTGCATTGGAAGAAGAAACAATAAAATGGGAGCTAATCACAGTTTGCTTGGTCTGAGACAATGTGCTGAGGCAGCCATTAGAAATTCATTATAATTTTTTAAGGGAAGCTTACGTGCCAAGGTAGAAAGTATAAGGAATATGTAATGGAACATGTTTAAGTATTAAAATAGCATTAATATTTATTAATAAAGTTCTGGAGAATGTAAGGAGAGAAAATAGTGAAAAGGTACTTCCACAGACTTTATATTTTTGTGTGTCCTATTATCATAGTATCTGGAGATGTCATGTCATTGTGCATTTATTCCAAAGTATATTTAAGATCACATTTAATGTATCATTAGGGATGGTAATTGAGGTTTGGAGAAATGGAAATCAAGAGATTTAAACATTCTTAGATGATAGTGTCTGAGGGTGAGCAGTGAGGACACTGAACCTTTCAGCACGATGACAGATGGAGTTCTGCTCTCTTC